>JANRGW010019340.1:21791-44046 GCA_024733675.1 Psilopsiagon aymara | reverse complement strand
TGGTTCAGTTGATATGTTGGAGGGAAGGAATGCCATCCAGAGGGACCTTGACACACTTGTGAGGTGGGCTGATGCCAGCCTGATGAAGTTAAACCATGCCAAGTGCAAGGTCCTACACCTGGGTCTGAGCAAACCTTACTCACAAATAGAATAGTTTTACTACCTTAGAATGTTAAAAATTCATATGTGTAGCTGGAAAGGGATAGTGTATGGCGCTAATTATCCTCAAAAACTTGTGGTAAAACTTTGTGTGTGCAGTCAGTATACCTTGCAAGTTCTTCTTTCTCCTCTAATAGTAGTTTCCTTGGTTAGTGTCTTTAAGAAACCCCTTCTATTAAACTGTACAGCTGACACAGCTTGGCATAGTATGCCACAAAAGAATATATCGGCTTGAAGAACATAAAATGCATTTTGAAAGCTATTGCTTGAAATCCTGGATTGTATGCCTGTTGTGGCTGTCATCCTTTTCAAGTCTGCTAGTTGGAGACAATTGCCCAATGCTTTTAAACTTGGATTTTACACTGCACTCTATACCCCTACCAGCAGTGACTGCATTCTCCTGTTCTGCTAGTTAAAATTACTTTTATTCCTTAAAATGCAGAAACCTTCTCACAATATGCTCACTGTGATCTGACCTGGCAGGAAACTCTTTCATTTAAGTGTGTTGAGCATTAAGCTCAATCTTTCTATTTTTGCTGGTTTATTGCCAGATATATTTTCTTCCATTTAACAGAAAAAAAAAAAAAAAAAGAATAATTTGAGAAGTATTCTGTATGTATATTACGCTTTTTTGCTTCAGTATCTATCAATATAGGCTTGTATCAGAAATTACCTAAGAATTTTTTAATTTATAAGGAAAATCAGACATGGAGTCTGTCTACAGTTTGGACTGAGCATGGGAAAAATCCCAAAACTTCCCTGTCTTTGCAATCTGTATTGCTGGTGGAATGATTCAACAAAAATTTATCACTCTGAATCTATTTACTACTGCATGCAATATTTTTCTGCTTAAAAAATTGGAATCAGATTTCAATTAAAGACAGGTTTTGACTGAATCAGCTTGAGGTAACAAAAACATTTCTTAGCATGAAATATCATGCAAAACCAACATTATCATAAATAGACATGTATTTGGTTGCAAAGGCTTTTCTTGATAAAATAATTGGACAGATACCATTGTTAATATCACTGTAGGTTCTCAGAAACATAAACAGGGATGTAAGATAATTCATAGCATGTGAGATAGATACACTACAGGATGTGCTCAATATAAGTCTGTCTTGTTAGAAAGAGAAATAAGCTGGAATCATTCAAGTCAAGAATCTTATTAGATGATTTTTCTGAAGAGGGATGCAAAAATACACATTAAAAGAACAGAACTAAGCTGAAGAGAGGATACAGAAAAAGCCATACACCTTTTGGCTCCTGAAACATAAGCAGGAACATAAAATTACTCTATTTTTCTTTGGTTGCACAAGTTCATTTTTTCAATTAAAAAAAACCCAAAAAAACCAGCAAGCATTTTCATTATGTATGTTAGTAGACACACTGCAGAATGCTTTTCTGACTCATTATCTTCATGAACTCTGTCCTTCTGCCTGCACAGACACATCTTCTAATATTTTTTTTTTTTCTTAAGTACTCGGTATTTAAATATTCTTTTCTTAAGTGTTATGCATTTAAGCCTACCAATTGCATTTGGGAATTTTAAACTAATCCACAAAAAAAGTGACATAGAAAGCCTCACTGCTGATTGGCCATTCTGTGCCAGAATTACACGAGAAGGCAAAGTGTAAACATTTCTTTAATGTGTCCCAGTTTTATATTACCTTTTTTTTTTTAAAAAAAAAAAAAAACCACCTTTATGAGGGTTTCATGTCTACAACAAAACTGTTTCAGCTATTTTCAGAAAACAATTAAGACATTTTCAGATCAAATGATGGAGAACCAAAGGGACTCAAATACCTAGATGAAACAATTTCAGAACACTCTATGGTTATCTTTGGAAAATTAAACACTTTTTAAGACAGCAAAAACCCCAACTAAACAAACAGCAATTATCTACAAAGGAATACAAAAGATTAGACAGATAATGATAAAATAGTAAATTTACCATCCTTTCCTTGAAAATAATTGGATCAAATTTTAAAAGTACTAGAAAACACCCAAATGAAAACAAGATAATAAGAAAACCATCTAACTATTTTTGCTGACTTTATACTTTGTGATATTTTTGAATCTGGGAAGATCTTATAGCAGCCTTCCAGTACCTAAACAGAGGCAACAAGGAAACTGCAGAGGGACTTCTTTAGGGGCATATAGTGGTAGGATAAGGGATATTGGCTTTAAACTGAAAGAGGGTAGATTTAGGTTAGGTAGAAGGAAGAAAATCTTTGCTGTGAGGGTGGTGAGACACTGGAACAGGTTGACCAGAGAAGCTGTGGATATCCCATCCTTAGGAGCATTCAAGGCCAAGTTGGACAGGGCTTTAAGCAACCTGGTCTAGTGGAAGGTGTCTCTGCCCTTGGCAGAGGGGTTCGAAGTAAATGATCTTTAAGATCTCTTCCAACCCAAACCATTCTATGATTCTGTAATTTTCACTAAATTTATTTTGTTTTTTAAATGCAGTAAATTTATTTGTCAATGAAAGTGAAATGGGAGAAGAGATTTAGCATTGTGAAGAATCCTATTTTAGAGACTTTGCTTAAGAAAAGTGTGTTAATATTTAAAACTGAAGTGTATAAAATACTTAGAAAGGAATCATAAATTGCACTTCTGCAAGTTGAAGAGGTATTATAGCTAACTACCAGAATTTTGATGTTATATTTCTGAATGTAGGTGAATGGTGCCAAGCTGCAGAAATAGTAAATATGCTGTCATTTTGCAACACTATCTAACCTCCAACAGTAAAATTCAATACACCTTTTCTTAAACCTCTACAATGACAGCATCTGCTTCTGCAAAAGTAATCCAAAAGTCATTTAGTCATCCTCTTCAGAGGATGCCCAACAAAGATGACATGAATCAATCTCTGCAGACACTTGCTTCTGTTTATTTTCTACAAAGGGTGCACAAGGAAATAAGCTTGGATTCAGATGATTAAATTTCAGATATCATGTTTTTCTTGTGGCCTATCTTCAGGTGTGAAACAATTCCTCTACTTTGGTATTTGTATTACCTTTGCTTGTGTCATGGCTTAAGCCCCACCAGTAACTCAGAACCATGCAGCCGTTCCCTCACTCTCCTCCACCCCTTCCTCCTGCAGCTCCCAGAGGGATGGGGAGGAGAATTGAAAGAATGTAACTCCCACGGGCTGAGATAAGAACAGTCCAGTAACTAAAGTATAACACAAAACACTGCTGCAACCATCAATAATAATAATAAGGGAAATAGCAAGGGGAAAGGATACAACGGCTCATCACCCACCTACCGATACCCAGCCCAACCTGAACAGTGATCTAACCCTTTGGGGGAACTGCCCCCAGTTTATATACTGGGCATGATGTGCTGTGGTATGGAATACCTCTTTGGTCAGTTTGGGTCAGGTGTCCAGCCTCTGCTTCCTCCTGGCTTCCCCTCCCCCTGGCAGAGCATGAGATTCAGAAAGTCCTTGGTCCGACTAAACGTTACTAAGCAGCAACTGAAAATGTCGGTGTTATCAGCACTGTTCCCTGGCCGCAAGTCAAAAATACAGCCCTGCACCAGCTACTAAGAAAGAGAAAAATGACTGCTACTGCTGAACCCAGGACAGCTTAGCACTAAATTCCAAAAGTCCAAAATAAAGAAACAAGCATTTAGTGAGTTCCAGAAAGCATGGCTTATGAATGAAGCTTGAAATGATCAGAACCATTTGTTCTATAGAAGAAAAAGTATATTAGACAGTATTTACAAAGATAAGAAGCTTTTATAGTAGAAGGATAATAAAACCTTTTCAACATGGAGAGACAGAGCAAGAAATATTGTATTTCAATTGAGTAACTATACACAAGAAGAAAAGCTTAGTCATGAAAATAATACAGTACTGGAACAGACAGGTAGGTGAAATGATAGAATCTGCAGAATAAGAGCTTAACAAAACCAGATGAGGTAATGTTTGCAAAAAATAACATGAGTGCAAACTAAGCAATTTTTTATATCACTTAGAGTCTTCTTTTTTTTCAAGATTTCTGAGACTGAAACTGCTACTCAGTGCTACAGTGTTGATAGTGATATTTGTCTTCTGCCTCTGTCCCTGAAATGACAACTCTCCAGAATCCTGTTACATTAACTTTTATTACTAGACTAACCTATGGCTGCACATGTGGAGGCAGAAATACGCACTGGGGAGACTTCTAATTGCTTAAAGAATTTTTGACTGATATAGCAAAATAATAAAGACTTAGTTAAAAAATTGAAAAGGTAAGCAAGACTTCTTGTTGAAAAGATTCTGCATTGTTGTGACAGGTCTAAACAGTATAAGGTGATCTTGCATAAAGTTTTATGCATGAAAAACAATTGTCTAATACAGTGCTGTACTTATTTGTGATTTTCGTTCCTGAAAGAAAATTGCACCTCATGAAACAGAAATACGAAAGCTTCAGAACCAGTTTTGAAAATATTTCTTTCTTACACATTAAGTTGAACAAACAGCAAATGGGTTCAAAAGGGGCAAATAATTGAAAATGAGGCTACTGCTGTAAGAAAAACAAGGTTAAAGTTGGAAAGCACATAGGATATCATTATTATAATATCATTAAGTTCGAAAAGCTGATGGGGTTCTGTAAGGAGGTTAGCAAACACAAGGATATTGCACTGTAAGAAAAGCTGACTTGGAGGAAATGTGAAACAAGTTGAATAAAAAATGACCAAAATTCAATAATTCATGTAAAATCAAGTGTGGAAAAAATGAGAATCTATTCTTGGTAGGCCGCATTAGGGAAAAAAAAAAAAAAAAAAATGCCATCTAAGCATAAATAAATGCATAAAGTTAAAAGAGCAGCAAAACAATGTGGTCAAAACAAAGAGGTTCAAGTCTCTCTGTGACAGAGAACAGCAAAATAGAGAAAGAAATCACAGATATTAGAAGGAGTTTTAGAAGCCTTAGTGGTGGTGAAAAAAACTAAATAGAGCAAGAAGAAATTACTAAATTAAATTCTGAACATACAACAACAACAAATCGCAGTTTCATTCGAATCACTGTAAATACAAAATAATGTTTCTGAAGTCAATATTCTTACTCCAGATTTTCACCAGGTAGTAGAAGAAAAAAGCTGCTTCCGTTCGCTATGTAAAAGCAATTACCATTTTAATTAGGTCCAGAGGGACATAAAAACTCTCTATGAAGCTGTCATTGATCAACTGTCCTCCATAGTATTGCCATTACTTATTTTTCTGCATAATGGGAAGAGGAACAAAAACCAAGTGTTTTTGTAGTGGAATCACTGTTATCTTGCATTTATTTCTTCTTCTTATTTTCTGAGGTTTTGGTCGGTTGGTTTGTTGGTTGGTTTTGGGTGGCTGTTATTGGTTCGGTTTTGTTGTGGGGTTGCCTTTTTGTGGTTTTGCTTTTTTTAATTCTTTATTAATTTAATTTAATCTATCTTAGAAAGGAAGATAGAATGAGTTACTCTTTATGGCAGACAACATACATGATGCTGACTTAAATCCCATGATTCCATTGGAAGTATCCAGTATTTATCTCATGGTCATTTATGCACTAGATGCACAGAAGTTTAATTTTTAATTTTTTTGGGGGGGTTGGGTGGTGTTTTGGGTGGTGTTTTGTTGGTTCTTTTGTTTTTGGTTTTCTTTTTTTTTTTTTTTTTTTTGGCTATCCTGCTATATTTCTAGCACCCATAGGCTGAGATTTATGGCTTTTATATTGCAGCATTATGGGTGACATAAAATATATAATCATGAGAAAAAAAAAAGACTGAGTTTCAAACAGCAAATGGCAAAAATCTTATGTGATGATCATTTGGCTGACTCAGTCCCTTATCCCTCAGTGATGTTAATGTACAGTCAGTAAAGACCTGATATGAGAACTGTGAGGATTTTGAGAAAAGGCTGCAAAACAAAAGAAGAAAAACAAATTCTTTGATTTTTCAAGGCTTTCACTGAAGCTCGTGGCTCCTGAAAGAAAAATATCATTGTTGGTTTCTTAAATTAACTTTTTTCTTACACTTCTTACACTTGTAATCTTGCTGCTCCCTTGCATCACAAAGGATCAACGTATTTATTCAGCCTGATTGACCCCCAGTCTTTCACTGACAATCTATATCTTTGCTATTATACATTAGAATGAATTTTGCTATATAAACAAAAGATTTGACAGTTATTTCATGTTTCATTATCTAAGGGGAAAATAAAGAATATTAAAGGAAAATCCTACAGAAAACATGCAGTTGATTCCAAAATATTTCAATGTAGGTTTGCCTTCAATAAAAAAAAGGAACAGTTGTCACGCTAACAGCTAAGAAAATCTGCTGCTGAGTGTAGAAGTATGGTTTTGTTTTCTGCATTGCTATTTCCATTAGCAGGAGAAGAAAGGTTATGGAGGCATGTGCTTTTCTCAGTATGGTTGATCCCTCCTGTGCTCTCAGGTGTATAGATAGCATTAATGTTTATTTAGATGAACCTATTCTTATTTGCTATTCCAGATGGTATAAGCTTACCTGATGACTTTGTAATAAATATGTAAGAAAGAGCCACTCAAGAGACTACAGGTATGACTGGACATTTGGAAATGTCATCCAGAAGACACCTTGACTGCATGTGCGTGAATGTAAAAGAGCATTGCCTATTTTTTGTGTGATTATTTCTATCTATAGGACGTTTTGATTTTGGCTCTAGCTGATTCAAAGACTATACATTTGAATATATTCATAATCTATACATTTGAATATATTTATAATGGAAATCTATCACAAATGTAGATTTCTTACTGATTGTTTTAACTTCTCTTCAAAGACTAAAGAATAAAGAAATATCCTCTTACTAATAGGGACTCCACGATTGTTAGCATTTTTTAATTTTTGTCATAAATTATTAAACAAAGTTTGGGAGCCAGTCTTTCTTAGGAAGAAAAGTTATTTTAAAAGAATGTCCAGACTCTTGCTTTCCAAAGATACAAATCACCAAACAAAATTATATTTCATCTTTTCCAAAGCACTGCCTTGTATTTGGAGCTGCTCTGGCTCTTCTACTCTGTCTCTCAGCGGCACAAACCTCACAAAAAACTACAACTAGAAACTTCATCCACTTTGGTCTCTTGCAGTGTAATGGTGACAACAAGGAGGCCCATGCCTTGCAGAGCAACTGCGTTGACAAAGAACCCTTGTGATGATCATGCCGCGTAAAACAATGTACTTTACTTATCTGAGCTGTGGTAAATAGCCTTGTGCTGTGTGGGGCATCCATGTCCAGCTACTGGCAGTGGGGGGTGCAGGATGGCCTCTGTGAGGAGAGGTTGGGGCTGCCCCATCCTGAACGCAGACAGTTCCACACAGCTTCAATGGATCAATGGTCTGATTCTCAGACAAAACTATAGTATACTTCATATAGAGAGAGAGATAGATGAAGAAAATGCTAACAATTCTAACTCTTTACAAAAGAGAAACTAACAAGCTGAGCTCATACAGAGAACTATGCAAAGTTGAAGAGGTCACAATATGTTTCTGTTTCTCTGGGCTGCACTGTTGCATGTTCAGGTTGGTTTTCAGAATATCAGTGTGATACTATGCTCTTCATATTTGAACAAGAGACAGCCTTGTTATCATCAAGTTTGCAAACACAAATTTGGAATGTTTTTAGCGCTGTGACTACTTTACATAGTCAGTATGATGCAATTTGTATTTTACCCATTGTGGTTTAAGCCCGTCCAGTTACATTACTACATTACTTACATTACTACAATACTGCTGTGGCACACCTTGTGCTGGAAAATCCTGACTTTCTGTAGAAAGAGCTTCTCCAGAATAGAGGAAGCCCTTTGCTCCACCCTCTGGCTTGCAGCATGCCCTTAGCAGCTGGTAACTCAGAATCACACAGTTAGTTGCTTGCTCGCTTGCTTGCTCACTCGCTTGCTTGCTCGCTCTCGCTCTCCCTCTCTCCCTCTCTCCCTCTCCCTCTTTTCCTCTTCCTGCTACTGGAGGGTTGGGGAGGAGAATAAAAAGAATGTAACTCCCACGGGTTCAGATAAGAACAGTCCAGTAACTAAGGCATAATACAGAACTATTACTACTACCAAAAATAGCAATAAAGATAAGGGAAATAACAAAGGGAGAGAACACAGTTGCTCACCACCTGTAGGTTGATACCCAGCCATATCGGAACAGCAACCTGGGCCTTGTGGGTAACTTATCCCAGTTTACATAGTGGGCATGATGTGCTGTGGTATGGAATACCCCCTTGGCTAGTTTGGGTGGTGCCCTGTCTCTGCTTCCCTCTGACTTCCCCTCTTCCCTGGCAGAGCATGAGGCTCAGAAAGGACTTGGTCAGAGTAAATATTGCTTAGCAACAATTAAAACCATTGGTGTTATCCGCAATGTTCCCAGGCTGAAAGTCAAGAATACAGCACTGCACCAGCTACAAAGAAGGAGATTTCTTTGAGTTTGATGTTTTTAAATCTCTAGAGAGTAGTCAGAGACCAGAAACACTACAGCTAATGAAGAAAGATTGGTTAAACAATAAACAGGAGTAAACTAATATTTTTAGTACTATGTTTACACTCAGTGTAATTTAAGAACTTGAAGTTGGTTGAAAAAAACCGAGAAAGTGCTTTAGGATAACCCCCTTTCTTCTGCCTTAGATCAGGACATTCTATTTTATGCATTCTTTATTTTGTTTACATTTTGCTTATTTTATTTTTGTTTCATGAACTTGTTCTTTTAACACAGATTGTTTTGATTTCCTTTGCTGCTGCTAGCCATTACCCTAAGAAATGACAAAGCCAGTGAACTTGTAAGATAAGACATCTAGAAATTACAGGAACTGCTACTTCAGATTTTTAAAGGGAGTATCAAATAATAGCAGCAGAAGGTCAGGTTGAAAACTTCTTAAATAATTTTGAGTAAAAAAAATATTTAGACTTAATCTTCTTTACTACTCTTATTCACTTCTTTTCTTTGTCTTCATCTGCTTAATGATTTCTGTTTTCCATCTAACCTTTTACCCTCAATTTACTTCCTTCTTTTGCCATCTGTTTGTTGTTGTTGCTCCTTTAAAAAGTATTTCATAACCAAGTAAATTCAAGTATTCTAATGATTTGGCCAGCTAAAAGTACAAGCTTCAACATATTTCATGCCAATTGTTTTCTACTTACAGAATACCGATTAACAGACAAATCTATGCTTCTTGTCTCATTCTTTTAAGGATAGCTATTCTATGACCCTCAGCAAGAAAATTATGATTATGGGCATATGGTGAAACTTTTTTCAAAGCATTCCTTATTGCAGCTATTATTAGGTCTTGCTGGATGATCCAGCAAAAAATCATTTGGCCATGTAGAATTCAAAGTCTTGTAACTGACTTTTTCCATTGTTTTCAGATAAAACTGCATGATACTTTCTAACTAAAGGTAAATTAGTAGGTAAATTGCTAACGTCCTTGAGGGAGAACAGCTGAAGAAAATTGAATTTAGATAATAAAACTTACCACATTTTACCAACTTTCCACTCTAATTTGCATTGCCTATAAGAGGAAAAGATAAAGAAACATACTGTTTGGAATTAAAAGTTTAAAGAACTACTGTGTTTTAAATTATTTTCTATATTCACTTGACATCAGGAAAAAAAGAAGACTATTATTTTACATTAATATTTTAGAAACACATCAATATAATGCATGGAGCAGGTACACCTCAGAGAACAATAAGATCCAAATTTGGGATTTGCTTATTTCATTGATTTTCCTGGATCAGTATTTTTAGCAAAGCATTGCCCCCTGGACTTCAGCGTCCAGCGCAATAAATTGGTAGCACTTTCTGACCTCTCTGCACATTTAGATATTTCTATGCGCAGAGTGCTATATGAACACAAAATGCTGCAGTAAATTTTTGGTTCACCACACTATCATGAAAGATGATTCTTTTATTCTATCTGAATCAATCAGTATATTTGTAACATGAGACTTGGAAAAGTGATTCTTAAAAATATTATCAGGGGGCGGTGTGCTCAGTAAGGTATTTCGTTTCTTTACTCATCCGAGCTTTGAGTGAACTGCAGAAACAATAAAACCATAGAAGAGATAGAAAAGGCTCTGGCACACATGGCCTGGGTGTTCTTGGTGTACCAATCTGCATGTCAAAATATCAGTCATTCTTCACAGTCTTTCAACAACAGGAAACAAAGTGACTGGAGTAACTCTACTGACATATCTGAAGCAATGAAACAAGGATGACTGGGAGACACAAGATTGGGACAAGAAAGAAAATACAGGATAAAGAAATAAGGAAACCTAGCATGACTAAGCAATATAACTTATGTGAGTCAGAACTTTCATTACTCACTGGAATAACCCAGACACTGTAATGAAACTATGAATCTGAGAATGCCATTTATATCATTCAGTTTTACTAGCTCAGTGGAAAATACAGAAGGAAAAAGTGTTTTGTGCTAATTGTTTTTTTTTCACAGATATCTGTTATACAAATACAGATAGAATTTTTCATACTTTTTCATAGAAAATGTAAAAGTAATCTGCTTTTTGAGTTCTTACCTGTATACTAACATTGTAGTGGGTTCTTCCAGAAAATAACATATTTAGCAAAATGGTTTGCTTTTTGAAAAAAATTGGGGGAATTTTGGGAAGAAAAAACCCCCCGCAACAAACCAAACAAACCAAGCCCAAAACCAAACAGCCATACAATATATAGACCTAAATATGTGTTTTTAAAAAAACTTAATATTGCATATGATACTGATATATTGACCCCAACAGAAACAGAAAAACTTTATTTAGTTTACTTAAACAAAAATTTCACTTGCTAAAATTTTGTCAAAGACAATGATTAAGGTTATGTTCACAAATACTATTAAATTTTACTACATTTAAGTATGAGATGTGCATTAATCATCTCACATTAACAAAATATATTTAAAAATAGCTAAGAAAGAAATTGATATGATATACATCCACAAAAAAAATGTGTGCTAAAATCATGATTTATATTAAAGTGCCAAAAGGGACAGAAAAATGCAGAAATAAAAGAAGCAAACACAAAAGCTAAATTATTTTTTTTTTCTTTAACTTTCTGGCTTTCAAAAGCCTAGAATCTAGATCCTGAGGTTTGATGGGGTTTGTTTTGTTTGTTTTGGTTTGTTTTGTATGGGTTTGTTTTATTTTTATTTTTTTTTTTTTTTAATCACTATGATTTATTTGTAGACTATGTGTGTGTTTAATCATTTTAATGACATTTTTCTGTTCTGCAGTCAGACTAGATTAATATGTTTCACTGTCCTCTTCCTACATGGTAGATTTTATCATTGAAACATCATTGTGGGTTTAATATTTCCAGCAACAGATCTTTAATTCAGCTTTGACTTTCACCTTATAAAGTTAGGAACAGCAAGACAATCAGGATATCAATATGTTGCATACTCTTTTACTGAGCTGCCAATGCATATGCAAAGTTCATTGCAACTAAAAGAAAAATTAATTAGACCTTAAGAAATAGATATGTCACCCTTGTGATGTGCATTATATAAAGTAAAATCACAACTATTCAGTCCTTCCAAACTTATTCTGGAAAGTGGCCAGAGAAAATCTTTCCAACAGAGGTTACCTGGTTAACTCCTTTCTGCCTACATCAGGGGTGCCTTTGTTGCACTTTTCCCTTCCTGGAGCATATCATGTAAAGCAAGCTGTTATTCCAAGGACCAACACTTTATTTCCTTTTAGCCACCCTTTTAATTTTTAACTATTGCTCCTTTCATTTCGTGCTTGTAAGTAGAATCTGTCATATCATATATACATTGTATCAGAGAATTTTAATTTGTGGAAACAGTTTTTGTCTGATGACTTAGAATCATGGGATCAACTAGGTTGGAAAAGACCTTTATTTTCATCAAGTCCAATTATTAACTTATGTATCCCTATGTATTTTTGACCTCACTCTGCCTTCCTGATTCATCCAAGAGACAATGAGAAAATAAGATGTTAGGATAGAAGTGGCCAATAGAATTCTGAGGAAGGAGAGGTCATTTTAGCTGTGAACCAAGAGTGTGAAATAAAAAATATATAGTATTTCATTCTTTAAACAGGCATAGCACTAAATAAAGAGAACATAAACAGCTGCAAGCCACCACAAACTTTATTTTTACTTGGAAATTGTATTGAGAACTGGACAAGTAGGAAACTATTTCTATATCTAAATGAAAACTTTCAGAATAGATAAAGCAAGGAGTTTAGAAAGAGCAATTTCATTGCACACAGTGGAAAAGAGTCTAGAATCACATAACTGAGGATGCTCCCACTTTGAGGTTGTATTTTTTTAATATACTTATAAACTGAACACTCAAAGTGCAAAGGTGGATGTAGAGACATCCAGAACTAAAAAAGCTTGTTCTGACATTCCTGTGAGGTCATAACAGTGTGTCTTAAAGTTGCTATGGCGTATTTTTCCATGAGATCTTACAAGAATCCTTCGCAGACTCTGCATAAGAAAGGATCACAACCAAAGGAAACACATTTCAGGGATTAACTATCTGACCATATATGCAAAGAGTGGCTTTTTTGTCAAGGACATACAGAAACAACACCTCTTAGGGAGGCCTAGAACTCTCTCTTTTAAAACCCTTTTTATTGCAATGACGAAAAAGTCAAAATTAGTAAACCAGAATAGTTAATGAACAATACATCCTCAATACATAGAAATCTGTATTTGAAATAATGACAGATAATGAAGCATTTTAAAAAATAGCAGTAAAACATTTTTAAAAATTACAGGCATCCATAGAATAATCCATGTACATGATAAATACATGACAATTACAGTGTCAACTCAGAACATAAGTACATTGAATAAAGTAATACATTGATAAAGAAATTGTATGGGGTACCTTCTTTCATCACAAAACATCATGCTAATTGGCTCAAAGGGTAATGTTCTTCCAGCATTAAATCTAGAGAAGTAAAAAAAGCCCTGGAAATCCTTCACAGAATCCGAGAATTGCTGAAGTTGGAAAGGACCTCTGAAAATTGTGTAGTCTAGTCCCCTTCTCAAAGGAGCATTAGCTAGACCAGGGTGTTCAGGACTGTGGCACTTGTGTTTGGAGTATCTCCAACGATGGAAACTCCACAGAATCTCTGACAACTTGTTTCTGAGTTTGCTCACTCTCATAGTAAAAAAGATTTTGTCCAAGTGGAATTTCCTGTACCTGTTTTTGTGCTCATTGCGCCTTGTCATTGACTACCTCTGACAAGGCTCTGACTTCATCTCCTTTACTCCCTCCCACCATGTATTTGTATACATTGGTAAGATTCCTCTCTGAACCTTCTGTTCTTCAGGCTGAACAATCCCAGATCTCAGCCATTTCTCATATGTAGATATTTCATTCACTTTACCATCTTTGTGGTTCTTCTCTGCATTCACTCAAGTATGTCCCTATCTCTCTGGGAAGTCCAGACTCACCACTCCAGGTGTGTTTCACCAGTGCTAAGCAGAGGATCACCTCCCTCCATCACTGGAAGTGCTCCACTTAATGCCCCCAAGGGTGAAATTAGGAAGAACAGTTCCTGCTCAATGAAATTTTAATACAACACACTAATCAAATTATCAAAGTCATAAATATCTATTGATACTTCTTGTTACACCTTTGGACACACACAGTGCCCATGCATTGTATGGACATGGATAAAGTCAGCAATTCTCGTTATTTTTTAATCATTTGCACAGTAATTCTTTTGCACAGTAATTATTCCAAGCTGAAACAAATGGGAACTCCATTGACTGAAAAGCTGTACATGTCATGGAGTCTAGAGAGAGTGTGACCTAAAAAAGAAAATTGGATTTATGCCCACACACGTCACTTAGAAGGATGAAAATCAGTATTTGGCATAATGAAGTCAGTATTTAAAAGAAGAAAGGCAAAAAAGGAAAGGACTGAATTTGGTCTTTCAGGTAAGTCAACATTGCTGAACAGAAGTTAAGATATCCATATGCCACTACTAAATAACATTTCAACCTATACATTTACATTAATCTTTTTTTTTTACTGTTTGAAAATCTGATTTTAGTTGCTATCTTTTCCCTGTCCTTCCATTGATTATTAGGATAGACGATCATTCTGACAGGGGTTTCTCCCAGGTCTTTGGAGTTCTGCACTGGGGAGCCACCATCAAATGGCACAATTGCATGTGGCATAGCTGTGTTAATGTGATGTAAAAGAAGAGAAAAGGATCTGTTTGTAGGGATTTTTTGTTGTTTTTCTTTTTTTTTTTTTTTTAATTCAGATGAATTTTTGACACTTAATGTGGAATCTCAGAGTTTAAACAAAGTTGTTTTGAAAACTTGCTAGGACTTTTTGATCATAATATGGTTTCAAACAGTGATAATAATTTTCTGGGACATACATTCTTCATTGTTAACTGTTGAACCCATTTTTTCAAGGGGAGGCAGACAAAATGGTGAATATTCAATAATTTCCTCCAAGTATAAACGTGAAATTTTCATAGCAAGAATATTTTCAAAATAAAGCTTTCCTCACAGTAAAACTGCCTCAAGTGACTGCCATAATTGTATTGCAAGACACAATAAGAAAGAATTAAGAAGAACATTTCTCTTCTCTCTTGATAACAAGTCTAATTAAAGGGTGTATACCCTCCTGCTAATTAAATGAAGATATGCAAATTTCTTGTTGCTGGCAGTTGCTGACAGTAACAAAGCACAGTTACTATGCTTTGTAACTGTGGGGTAAAAAGGTACAAATTGACTACAAGTCTCAGCGTATACAGTCTACAGTGAAGGCAGGATCTACATAAGCATCACAAGACAGAAAAGCATTTGGCCAATAACCTTTATAAGAGCCCACCTATACCTGGAGATTGCCTGTTATTTGGTCAGGCTCCTGCAGCGTCAAGGCTGTGCAGAAAGGCACCCTGACCTATGTAAATGTACTGATTTTATGTTAAGACAAATATTCAGAAGAAATGTCTCTTTCTTTTTGGATGTGTGTTTGAAGCTCAAAAGTAGAATGAGGTTAAGCAATTCTCAGGCTTTGGAAGAAATGAAGAATGAAGCCTTAAATTTTTGTTTATGTGAATTGAATTGTGAGTATGATACAAAGAAAACTTTTTCATCAAAGTCAGACATACAACTTTTAGTTACCATTATTTGTCAATTTGAAACACAAATTAGAACAAGGCATTTCTCCAAAGTTTGTTTTCATTAGTAATCAGTGTAGAGTATAAAATACTAAAAATGTAATAATGCAATTATCCTTCCTAAAAATTATCTTCCTATACTATAAATTATCTCTCTGCTAGAAAATAACAACATATGCTAATGAAATTTTTACAGTAATTGTAAAATTTGTAAATTGCATTAGACAATACAAATCCCCTCTAAAGTTATTAAACTAATGAGTCAGGAAACAGGTGAGAAAACTATATGGACAAAAAGAAATAGTTTTTGTGAGACAAATATTTTGTGGTTCTTTCCCTCAACAGTTAGTTATTTTGTATAACTTAGATTCCCTTTTCCTCCAGTCATATTAAAGGAATGTGAGGTAAACAATGAGCAGTATATAAAAGTCACTTTGATTCTAACAATAAAAGAATATTAACTTTACCTTGTGATTTCTCCTGGAATAATCTTATTATTGTCTTATTATCCCTGACTCTTAACTCAGTGAGTTTTTCAAGACTTCCATTTCCAACAAAAGTGTGCAAATATCTACCCCAAAGAATGACCTAGCATGGTTCTTCTGGAAAGCAATAATAGTTAATTGAATAGTTAAAAGATGCATTTAGTGAATATATGCACACTGGAAATTAATTTCCTAATTTTCAAAGCATTCATTCACAACCTTAAAATTTTATTTTTAATATTTTCAATGTGTATTTATGGAGCAACTCAATAGAAAATCTGTCTCTGGCTTCTAGCAGTCTTCTCACTCACTTTATTTTAACTCAAAGTACACTCAGACTACTTTTTCAACTTACCGGAGCACATGTTAGACTTTTAGGTTTTCTCTGTTCAGATGACTCAAAGTGCTGATGATAAAAATGTGTGTTCTGTCAAGCAATGAGGGAGTATGATGCTGAACTTCTGTAAATTCACTTCAGCTTCCACATTTGAATGCATACATTTTGTTAAATCCAGATGAGTTCTTACTTTAGCATTTCCTTTAAAATGAAGAAAGACAGAAATGTTACCTTCCTTCCTTCTCATCCTTTTAAATTCTTCAAGAAAGTGATTCACCATAAGGTCAACACTTACTCTGAAAAATACTCAAGCGTAAATTGCAAGACATGTGTTTACCTCTTTGACAGGTCATCCGAGTTTTGAGAAGTAGAAAAGAAATATAAATTTAGGCACTTTTTTGGTACTTGTTTCAGGAGTCCAACTGCTTATAAGCATTTGCTCCATATACAGCAACCCTAAGCACTAAAATTTGCACTGAGAATTGTGAGCTGGCTTTAACTGTAAAAGGGGGGGAAGGGGGGAGAAGAGAAAGAGGGGAAGGAAGGGAAGAAAAAAGGGGAAATAGAAAATTAAAAGGGAAAGAGGAAAAAGGGAAAGGAGAAAGAAAGGCAGAAAATGGGGAAAAAAAGGGGGAAAGGGGAAAAAATGATGGAAAAGGGGAGAAAAGGGGGAAAAGAGGGGAAAAGAGGGAAAAAGAAAAAAGGGGAAAAAGGTATAAAAAGGAGAAAAGGGGCAAAAAGGGGGAGAAAGGGAGAGAAATGGAAAAGGAAAGGGGATAAAAGGGAAAAGGGGAAAAAGCAGGAATAGGAGAAAAAAGGGGGGGGAAAGGAAAAAGGGGAAAGGGGAAAAAGGGAAAAGGAAAAAGTGGGAAAAAGGGGAAGAGGTAAAAAGGAGGGAAAAAGAGGGAGTGTCACGGGTTCAGCAGTAGCAGTCATTTTTCTCCATCTTGGTAGCTGGTACAGTGATGTGGTTTTGACTTTCGGCCTGGGAACAGCACTGATAACACCAATGTTTTTAGTTATGGCCTAGTGATGTTTGGTCTGGCCAAGGATTTTCTGAGCCTCATGCTCTGCCAGGGAGGCAGGGGAGCCGGGGGGAAGCGGAGACAGGACACCTGACCCAAACTGACCAAGGAGGTATTCCATACCATAGCACGTCATGCCCAGGATGCAGAAACGGAGAGCAGAAACACGGAAGGGTGGTGGGGGTGCATGGTTTGGTCGGGCTGGGTATACGTGGTGAGCTGTTGTATTCTCTTCCCTTGCATTACTCTTGTCATTATTATTATTGGTGGTAGCAGTAGTGGTTTGTGTTATACCTTAGTTACTAAACTTCTTAACTCAACCTGTAGGAGTTGCATTCTTTTGATTCTCCATGTAGCAAACTGCGTGGCTGATTTATGGCCTAAACCATGACGGGGAGAAAGAGGGAGAAAGGGAGAAAGGGTGAGGGAAAGGGAAAAAAATGCTATGGTCTTACTAACAAGGCTTGATGATGCTCTTGCACTTATACTAACTCTGCACCTGAACAACAATTTAAAAACACTAAATAACAGCTTTATAATCTCCCATCTTCACCTATTCAACCGAAACACTTAATGACTCAGGCAGTCAAGGACTTCGTGTTGCAGGTTATTTGGCTTCAGACAAAATTGACATGAAACATTTCAAGTATGTAGTCACTAAGTACCGCAAAATAATAGTTTAAAGCAACTCTGTGGAAAAAAAAAAAAAAAATCTCGTACAGAATTCTCATATCTTTTTTTAACATTATCGGGACAGGAAAACAGAAGACAACCTGCTACTAAACACTTGACAAGCCTACTCCTAATTAAGTTGCAGCTAAATGCTCCCCCTGAACAACAGAAGGGAGTTTTTTATTTAAAAAAAAAAAAAAAAGTAAAATTAAAAGGTTGCAATATTTTAATTACCTTTGCTTCAGATTTCTAATGCAGATTTTCTCAATAGTGCATGCATGCAGTATAATAGTTCTGGGAGGTGTGCAGTATTGGAATTTTTTTTTGTTTATCTTAAGCTTGTGCTTACACAACAGTAAAGCATTTATTTATAGCGCTAAAGCTTTGCATTTGAAGCACCTTAGGGTAACGATTCTGTCTGTTTTGTTTTAAAACAGAGCATATGGTACATGGTACATAACTACTAATAAGCACTGAAAAGTATTTTTTAGAAAAGAACTTAAGAGAAATATATGTCAGAAATCAAAACTAATCAGTATCTTTTCATTAATCCACTTTTCAAGTGTGTATCCAAGGTGCACAGCGTGGAAGATAAACTGCTGAAGGGCTTTTGACTAAGGAGTTATGATAAGGACATTAGAAAGCTGTAAATCCCCTAAACCTATCTTATTTGCTTGCATAGCTCAGGAACAGTAATGCATGTGGTTTTGTAAATATGATTCTCTGAATTACACCAAGGAATCCTTAAGTTCCAGACATTTAATCTGTCTGAATTTCATTTTCAGCTCTGGAGCTCTTCCAAATCTAATGTCAAAATCTGCATAATCCTGTTGATGTTTCTTTTTTGGGTTTTTTTTTTTTTTTTTTTTAGGGTTTTTTTATATGAAATTCCATATTCTTTGGTTCATTTTCCTGACTGAGAAAAAGATATAAATGTCTATTTATTTTCAGCTTTTGTATAGAACCTTAAAGAAGTAAAAAGAGTTCTCTGTATCTGCAAAGAAATCTGATAAATCAGCAGTCTACCTTCTTACAAGAATAACTTTGTCTGATTAGACCATTTGGCTTCCAAAGATCCTCTAGCTATAATATGACATGAGTATGGAATTATCACTGAGTATTAAGCTGCAAGATCAGGTGACATGATTAATGTTGTCTGAGATGGGGTGGATATTTCCAAAAACTTACATTTTTACAAATGTAGCCTGAAGATATTGTATTTTGAGAGGATGAAACCCAAACATTAGGAATAACAAAACCAACACTGTTGCAGGGCCAAGGAACATCATTACCCTTTGCTTTTCATTGCCCACTGCAGTCTATCTATTAGGGTCAGTTGGAGGTTAAAATAGCTTGCGACTTCAGTTCAGGCTGCCTATAACTTCATGCAGGCAACATCAATCAGACACATAATCCGAACAGAACTGAGGTTTTTATAGCAACAAGTAATAAAAACTATCTTAAAAATTTTGTTCTGCACACTTTCAACATATTACCCAATTTATGTTATGTACCTCAAGTGGCATGGATTTGATTCACAGGACAACAGCTTAACTTCTTTAGAAGTAGACTGCCTTCAGAGAGACTTCTATGCTTTTTAAATTAATTTTTAAATGTACAGCTTAACTTTTTTTCTTTTCTTTTTGTAGTCTTATTAATGCTTAGGGTAATCCCTGTGACAAAATCATTTTATTAAATCAGAGAAAAAGGACTTGTATTTGCAAACATCTTGATTAGAAAAATAGTGAGTAACAGTCAAATATTCTGTCCATAGCAATTTACTAGATACAAATTTAAAAATCTATAATTACTAAAAGTGACAAATTAATGGAAAGACTAGAAAACATCACTGTTGTGCTTACATTCAGAGGTTGGATCAGTAAGACTGCTTTCTTAAAATCTGAGAAATAAAAGGTCAAGGTCTTAACTTTTTATAGAGAGCATATTTATAGATCCCAAATATATTTTAAATATATATTTATATAAATATTCAATGTACATTTTCTGGAGCTCAGGCAAAATTGTCCCAATATTTGAAATAGTCTTTTTTAGGTTTGCTTTTTAGAGATTTATTTATTAACTCTCTGTGTTAATTCATTCATGTTCATACTGGTTTAGGAAGTTTAGAGTGACTTACTATCTAAAGATTGTTTACTAAAGGTTTGATACTTATTACTGTTAAAAAGGCATTGTTGCTATTTCTGTATCTAATAGTTTAACTAGATATAGAAAATGACAAATACAGTGTCTATTTATCTGGGA
The DNA here is from genome assembly GCA_024733675.1 of Psilopsiagon aymara. Taxonomy (NCBI): domain Eukaryota; kingdom Metazoa; phylum Chordata; class Aves; order Psittaciformes; family Psittacidae; genus Psilopsiagon; species Psilopsiagon aymara. Next base: position 23,965 of record JANRGW010019340.1, on the reverse strand, counting down.
TTTGACTTTAGATTATAGTAACTAAAATAATATCTATTAGTCTAGAGGAACTCAGTTTTTCCTTATATAAAGCAAAGCTCATGTCATTTTTTATTAAATCCACTGACATTCACATTTTCCCTTTTTCACTTTCTATTCATATGGAATATAAAATTGAAAATCAGATGGCTTATTGAACTTAGTCATGGGAAGAACATGAGTCTTCTTATCAGAACCTTATTCTTTTTAATCACTGAAATTCATTTTCAGCCACCTGAGGATTTCTGTGATGACATCAACAGAAGGTATTATAATGATGTCACTCAAACATGGAGTTTTTACTTATCAGTCAACATTTAAGTGTATGGGGGTTTTTTTCTGCATACAAAACCACCTTGCAGCTAATCAAAGGACTAGACACATAATCCTTTTCACACATTGCTTGCTTCTCAGACCTCAAGTTTGTAATAGAGATAAAAACCATGTGGTAACCTAAGGGGAGCGATAATGCAACAAGAATTGGTTGTCCAGAGAACACATTTCACATGTCAACCCTGAATTTTCCTCTTCATGGAGAATCTGATGGGAAGCTTTCTTATCATTCATGTTTCCTTTTAATAGCTGTTTTCTCAAAGATCTGCTTAAGTTTAACCATGGGTTGAAAAACTGACAGGCTTATCAATCTAGCTTCTATATTAAGCTAGAAGGAATTCTCAGTCCTCTAGGCTGACTTCTACATATAGGCTTTGACATTTCAGTCATTCATTGGTCTTGGTGTAGAAATTATTTGCTGAGAAATTAAAGTCTATATTATGCAGATCATCATACCATCCATTATGTCTTGAAAGGTTTTTTAAAAGTAAAAAAAATATCACTGTTACTAATAACTCAATATGAATATGATTTCAGTATTATTACAATTATTATTTATATTGCCTATCTTATGGGGGAATAGGACAACAACTAATAACAGTCTGTAATACTAGGAGAAGAATATATAAAATTCAATTAAATAGAAGAATGTGGCAGAAAGACAAATGACCTAAGGAGATAAAAGTCATAATTGTTCTTGTCTTTCTTTTTCATTTTTTGATAATATATGGTGCATAAAAATAACAACATGCATGAAATTCATAAAAATTTGCAACATCAAGCAGTATTCATTTTCAAGATACCACCATGAAGTAAACCCACTTTTCTTTATTAGCATGCACTGTACACTAGGAGTAGAAAGTAGCAGCTGTTCAGCGGTATTGCTCAGGGACTAAGGAAAGTTTAATGATATATTTGCTCCTTTGAAATTAATGAAGACCATGTTGCAAGTCACATCAACTAAAGCTGCAGTTGCACTTAGCAATTTGTTGAATCTGGACCTTAATTTTATCAGTGCCATAATTTTTGTCACTTCCATTTTCACTCATTAGTTTGTTTCGCAGTTGTTATTTTTTGATTTGGAACAAACACATATTAAAATTTCTTCTTAAAATTTGGTTCAAGGAATATCAGCTAGGAAAAGTCAAGGACACATAAATTCTATTTATAAAAATTGTTACAGATATATTCCTTCATATTTAGAGAACAGTTGTTTTGTTCTTTGTCTTCTGGAGTACTTCAATATTCCTAGAAAAAGTCCCTATCTCCATGAAAAAAAAAAAAAAAAATACTTTATTGATATTTTTCTTCCAGTTCAGCAAGAATGTTGTATTTAGCTGAGTGGTAATAAAGAGGTTTTTTATTGTCATACTAATAGAAAGAAAAGCAAGGTGCATAGTTTGCAAAGCCTTGCGTCTAAGCCCGTTTACTATACAATTCTCAGGGTAACAGTTAAGGATATCATTATATCATTATTTTAGAAACATATATAAATATTCCCTTGAGGTATGTTTCATCCCATTGTGGAAATTGTAGTCTGTATATATTCAGATACAGCCTTGAAAAAGATACTATATTGTTTTAATATGCACTGTAGAAAATCTCATTTACCTCTACTTCAGAATGTATTTCAGAGTTAAAATGCTATCAAGAGACAACTTGTCGTGGTTTAAACCATAAATCAGTCACGCAGTTTGTTCACTCACTTCCCCCTTTTTCTTCCCTCTGCTCCTGGACGGATGGGAAGGAGAATCGAAAGAATGCAACTCCCACAGGTTGAGATAAGAAGAGTTTAGTAACTAAGGTATAACACAAACCACTAC
>JANRGW010019340.1:0-17086 GCA_024733675.1 Psilopsiagon aymara | reverse complement strand
TAGCTTCCTGGACAGCATCCCTGTATTCTTCCCAGGCCACCTGTCCTTGCTTCCACCTTTTATAAGCCTCTTTTTTCTTTCCAATTTTCCTCAGCAGCTCCTTATGCATCCAAGGAGGTCTCCTGGCCCTCCTGCAGCACTTCCTTCTAGTTGGGATGTATCGCTCCTGAGCTTGTAGTAGGTGATCTTTGAATATCAACCAAGAATTTTGGGCCCCACTGCCCTCTAGGGCTATATTCCATAGATCCTTACTAAGCAGGTTCCTGAAGAGGCACAATTCTGCCCTCTCGAAGTCCAGGGCAGTGAGCTTGCTGCACGCTCTTCTCACTGTCTTGAGGATCTCTAATTCAACTATCTCATGATCGCAATAATCAAGGTTGCCCTGGAGCATCACATTTCCAATCAGCCCTTCCCTGTTGGTGAGCACGAGGTCAAGCATGGCGCCTCTCCTTGTAGGCTCCTCTATTATTTGCAGAAGAAAGTTATCTTCCACAAAATCGAGGAACCTCCTGGATTGCTTGTGCTGGGCTGTACCATGCCTCCAACAGATACCAGTGTGGTTGAAGTCCCCCATGAGAACAAGGGCCTGCAAGAGTGAGGCTATTCCTATTTGCATATTTTACTAATTTTTCTGTGCTTGAGTAGACTAGGAGAAGATTTTTGTTAGAGGAGAAAAAACATGTTTATTTAATTTTGATGCCAGTATGTCTTTGTTCCCCATACTTGTATTATTGTTAAGCTCCTTAGAACACTTTTAGCTTTTTTAAATTAATTTATTCTTGCAAAACACATTACCTAAGAATTCGTATATATTATTGGTGGGGTACTGAGGCATACAGTATCTAAAAGGAGCATATGAAACCTATGAACATATGAATGTTGCATGCAGCAATAGAGGTAAGTTTGTTTGGACTATCAACAGCAAGAGACTTAAGAAGTCATCTACAGTGCCTTGTCTCAGTGTTTCTGCCATTCTTTGTTGGCTCCACAGAAACTCTATCCTCTTCTAGTACAGATGAGTTTGAAGTTTAATATGTAGAGCAATACTATCAATTTTATCCATTCGTGATACAAGGACAAAGTAAGGTTTTTTTGGGGTTTTTTTTGTGTTTTTTTGTCTTCTTTATACTACCTGTGCTTAGTCCCCTAAATGATTAGTCAAAAATACCACAGGAGTTATGCAGGATAAAATGTTTTTAAATGGGGACTTTTGAATTTCTAGGCCCAATATCCTCATAAAATAAGATACTGGGTTCCATAGTTCAGAAAAGCTGTGATACAGTTTAGTGAAGCAGCACTATTTAGTACCTTTTGGAAATAGATACAATCATGCCTAAAATGTCACCCATAAATCTTACAATGTTATGCACTAATATGGTTACAGAACACACAAAAACATTGGCCTTGTGAGGCAGCTAAGATTTGGAACTTAATGGTAGCTTCAGCTGCTCCACACTTTTTAAATATTAAACTATTTATACACCGAAGTATATATTTTGACACAGACTTTTGAAATGAAGAAAAAACAAAAAAAAAAAAGACCTGGGCCTAATTCATTAATTTTAACAATATATAATCTTAAAAAGAAATAAATCTTCATACTGGAAAGTCTTATCTCCTGTTCAAAAGCTTTTTGAAGACATACAAGCAGACATTTCTCCATTTAATGACTATTAATGTGTCAGTTGTGAAATCTATTCACTACTGAAAATGTCAGTGCATCATTTCACTACTCAGAAGTAAAAGCTCTTTGTAAGACTTGCCTATTATACTGAGTATTACTCATTCCAAATAACAAGGTAAGTAGGTATTAAATTATATTATCCAGTTCAAAGTAATTGTTACCAAGGAAATATAAAGCCATAGGAACATAAGAATTGCAATAATGGATAAGACCGGTAGTTTATTGAATCAAATATCCTAACTTTGACAGAGACTTGGATAGTAAAAGAAACTCTTTAGCAGATGATTATTGAACAGTGCTGCCCACAAGAGAAATGCAATGCTTCTTTTCATAAAGTCTGGCATATACTTAAAAATATTATTTATGATAAAATAAAAGAAATCCCAAAGCCAGTTTTTCTGTCTTTATCAAAATATATGTAAGTGAATTTTTAATAGCTTTTTTATATATAGCCTTCATTATTGTTTCGTGTGCATATTATTTTAGCATGCAGAGATCACTGCCTGGATTATGATTGCATTTCAAAATACGATTCTCCACATTTTTAGGGTCTAATTTTTACTTTTTATTTTCTTTTGTAATACCTAACAATATACCGCTGCTAAACATATTTCAGGTGCATTATCAAGTGATATGATGTAGGCAGTCATAAAGGCAGTGTGGTTAGAAGTGGAAAATTACTGAAGAGAAGTAAACGTCTGCTGAAAGATACTGACAGAGAAAATGCCTGCCAGTCTGAGAACTAGGCCTCTGAACTAGCATCCTTGAGAAGTGCAACTGGCATCTTTGAAAAACAGCTGAGTTTCTAGAAACTGGAGATACCCTAAGATACTATTGATAAGTGCAAAGGAACTCTAATGGTAACTTACCATCTTAAAAGGTGAAAAATAGGTTGGTAAAAGGTGCAAATATCTTCAGAGAATAAGAAATTCTTAACGTCATTTGCTATCCTAATATTAAGAGGAGGAAAATTATCTGAAAAATCAAAAACTGATGCGAAAGGACATTAAAAACTTCATCATCTATTGGTGCAAAATGGAAATTAAGAGCACCTATTGGCTGCTTAGAGTGGCGGTGTTCTATGTCTCAATGATATTTAATTAATATTTTGTTCAAAATGGAGCCTTTCTCTGAGAACTTCCTATGCTACACATACTTTGTAATTCCAGCTGTGTTCTTGAGACAGTGAGAAAACCCAGCGCAGCAGAGAAAAGCAGAAGGACAATTGATATTTTTTTTAACTGTTTCTAACCATGTGCAACATTGCAAACAATTTGCATTCCCTTGAGCAAGATGCACAACAGATTTTATGCAAAGGTTTGAACACATCTGAACTTAGTTTTGTAGTCTTGTCAATCTTCAGAAAACTAAATTGCATGAGATAGTGCCTCAATGTCAGAATCATATTTTAAAAAGAAACAGGCACACCCTGAAACTGGTTTTTGTGACTTTTAAATCTATTTCATATTAAACTTCTTAATGTGCTCATTCTGATGCATAGATTTAGGCACTTCTTCAGAAAGTGGTTTTCTTTCATCTGTCCATAAACAGATATTCCTGTCAGCAGAACTTCAGGATGCAGATGAAGTTAGACCAATTTTTTTTTTTTTTTTTTTTTTTTTTTTAGGAAAGGAATACCATGTTTAAAGCATGGTATAAAAGAAAATTACTCATCTTTCATTACAGCTCCATATAAATAATATGAATACTGTACAAACAGTCTGCAAAAAAGGACAAGCTTATTTAATGTAAGAAAAAATTCTCTGTATGTTAGCGATTTATTCTATACCTAACAAGTATTTCAACCTACCAGAACCATTGCTGGAGTCAAAAATATATTCTGTGTCAACAGCTGAAAATTTTGCACTTTGCTTTTCCTGCCTTTTTGGTTCTTTCAGCTATTACTATCTCTCACACACTTTCCGTTTCTAATTTTTATATTTTAAAGTGTTAACTATATTAAAATGGGTCAGAGTATTAAGGATAAGAATAGAATGTTTTCTAATAACAAAGAGATGTAGCATAGAAGGGAAGAGACTGCATTTATTTTTTTTTTTTGAGCATTTGCCACTAAAAGTGAATATGGTGTGTTAGACCATGAAAGGATTTAGGCATTAGAATAATTGCCATAAAGATCCTGGCAGAAATCCAGTCTTTCAATGTACTCCAAGAATACAGTGAACACACATGAAACACAGGAGTATGTCGCTTATAATGAGATCTAAAAAAGTCTCCCATTAGCTCAGAAAGAGTTAACAGTATTTCTGAGCCTCTTGCAAGTGTCTGCATTCAGTAGGGATTCACAATCAAGATTTATTTTCCTGAATTTGATAGAATTTAAGCAGAAACAAGGAAGAAATATTTGAATAGAAAAGTTTGATTACATCTATCTCATTCAGAAATACTTCTAGCTAGAACATGTCAAATGTCCTGCAAAATGTCAGAAATCAGGAGCATGACTGTGACAATAAGAATGATAAAACCCACAAAAGAATCTTTTGTTAATCCTGAGAAATAGACTTTCTTCAAATACAGTGAGAAAATCTGTGAAGGCATGATTGCTATCTTATTATCATTTACACGAAAAATCAGAAAAATAAGGTAGTTCATCGTGGTTGTTTTTCTGGGATTTTTTTTTTTTTGTTGTTGTTGTTTTTCAAGAAATTGCAAGAACAAGTAGACCAAGTGTAATAATAATTATCCTTGAATGATGATTAACTCTCCAGAAAATGAGGTTGCGTATGCAAGAGTAAATGTACAAAAGTTTCAAAGAAAAATCTGTGGCCAAACTGTACTGTGTCAAAAATTTTAAATACAGAAAGAACAATCATTGCAAAGTTATATGAAGGAGATTCCAGAAGATTAAGCAAAAAAAACCAAAAAACAAACCTGGAACATTCTGCTTGTAACCATGTGTCATGGGTTCAGCAGTAGCAGTCATTTTTCTCCTTCTCGGTAGCTGGTGCAGCGCTGTGTTTTTGACTTTCGGCATGTGAACAGCGCTGATAGCACCAATGTTTTCAGTCACTGCTTAGAATGTTTTTGTTTGATCAAGGACTTTCTGAGTCTCATGCTCTGCTAGGGAGGAGGGGGAGCCAGGACGAAGCAGAGGCAGGGCACCTGATTTAAACTGACCAAAGAGGTATTCCATACCACAGCACGCCATGCCCAGAATGTAAAAACAGAGGGCAGAGACCTGGAAGGGTATGGGGGTTTGTTGCTGAGTCAGGCTTGGTATCAGGTGGTGAGCGACTGTATTCTCTTCCCTTGTATTTCTCTTGGCATTATTATTATTGGTGGTAGCACTAGTGGTTTGTATTATACCTTTCTTTCTAAATTGTTCTTGTCACAACCTGTGGGAGTTGCATTCTTTTGATTCTCTTCCCCACCCTCCCGGGAGCTGGGGGGAAGAAAGAGGGGTGAGTGAGTGAGCAAACTGTGTGGCTGGCTGGTTAAACCATGACATCATATGCTCTGATTTGTTGTTTTTTGTGGGTTTTTTTAAATACAATAAGGAGGAAAAAAAAAAAAAAAAAGAAAAAGAAGCCAAGTTCAGCGGTAAACCAGAAAGTTCAACAGCGGTAGAAGAAAATACACATGGACCGTGAATGAGGGAAAGTGAAGGTGAGATCCTAAAGCTATATATTTTCACCCTCACTATTAATTTTTCTGTCAAAAGTTTTAAGATGGAAGTATTATCTAAGAGGGCTCCTTAAGCCAAACTATTTGTTAGTTTTCCATCTCAACTATTATTTCTCATGCTCTGCCACTGAAGTTGCCCAATGTAAAAAGATACACTTGGAATTCAGGGATGATTACTGGTTTTAGAGTTCAATAAAAGTTTTACTTTTTAAATCAGTGGGAATATACTCATGGACCAAAGTTCTAACTGCTGGTTTGAAGCATCTGTAAATAAGTATTGATCAATCTAAATATTAATATATTATTTTTCTAGTAGTCTTTTCCTCATACCAGATGAAGATACTTCCTGTGCAACTTCTACTTTTTTACAGTACTTCTGACCATTTTTACTCAGACTTCATTTTTCCACTATTATGCTTTTTGACTACACCTTTTCATCATTTGATCAACTGTGATTAGCATGTCACTCATTACAATGTGTTGTTTCTTGGAGCAGCACACATATAAAACATGAGAAAAAAACTGTGCCTCACCATCTGTCATTCCATTTATAATACTGTATTTTTTATGACACTACTAGGTAGTGTACCTCACTTTGCATCCGTATAGATCATTTGAATATTTAAGAAGTCAACTTCTAATTTGTTACAGACTCCACAATAGTTCATGAAGACCTTTAGCTCTTTGCTTCCAGAAATGGGTGATTAAAGATTTAGAAGAGGAAGAGTTAAAACACACATTAAAAAGCATTCAGGATAAAATTATGAAATCACGTATGTTAGTCTACTGATACTGTTGTGATTAACAAAGCTAGAGGATGTTAGTGCCAGAAAACCTTTCTTGTTGTCTTACTATCTTATTTCATTGTGGGGCAGAGAGAAATGGAAAAAATTAAATATGAAATTTTGAGCAGAATCAGATATGACAAATGAAAAGGTGTGGATATAAGAGCATTTTTCATAAAGGGAACATGGAAAAGAGTGGGGGTTTTTTTAGTAAGTAAATGCAAGAAAGACCTAATATACTCATAAAATAATAAAAGCTGCATAATCAGTAACTGGGAATTCTCCTCTCGCTCTGAAAATCTTCCTCTTTAATACTACTTAAACTAAAGTACAATTAATGAAATTTAATTATTTCTAAAGAGATGCAAGGAATCACTTCTACCATATCAGGAATAATTTTATTTTTGTTTTTTACAGAATATACCTGATGCCATGAATTCAAAAATTTGGAAAAAACAGATCACCTTATATTGCCTTATAAAATAGAATGACAACGGTTAATTCTAAAATAATTTTTTGGACAACAGTTTAGACCTCATTCTTTCAGTCTTACACATATCTCTAGATAAGTGCAAGAGGTGTCTACATGCTGAAACAGATTATTGCATGTCCACCTTGATATGAAAATGTAGGTGCCAGCTTTTGTAAGACACCAGTCTAGAAGCAGCCAGCTTTCCTCTACTCTGGGGATTACTACTAAGTGGTATCTACTAGTTCATCTGCAGTTTTCAATTAACTATCGGTTCTGTTTTGTTAACAAAACTGAACATCAGGATTTGAGGTGTGCTGTACTGTTTTCCTTGTCCTGGTTCCTTCACTCTGCATGGAACAGAAGGAAGGGAGAGCATTCCTGGCCTAAAGGCAGATGAGTATGCCCTTCTAAAGAAGAAAAGCTATATCGAATATTAAGTGAGAAAATGGCAATGACAGACAACAATATACTAAAGATTCTAAAGTACAGAAAGTTTAAGAGACTTGTGAGAAAGTGTAGCTTCAGGAATTATGGAAAACAACTTTCTTAGAAACCCGGAAAGGCCTGAAAAGAATTTGCTACAACCTTGCAAGTCCTTGAAAGTTATTGAATTGATCAGTCCTGGAGGAAAAGACCAACCCTATAAAACTTCTGTGTTTGTTTTGTCTAGCCTGCTCACTTTTAAAAGTTATATTGTTCAAATTCAGTCTCTGATGGGGTTTTTTTTTTGCTGATTTGTTTTTTTTTTCCTAAGTCCTACACTTTCTATGATAGTCATTAAAAAAAAAAAAAAAAAAGGAAGAGTAAATATGACACAATTATTCCATTTTAGTGACTACCCTTCACATGGTTTTTCATCTGAACCAGCCTTGTGAACAGGATGGTACCCTTTGCACAGTTAATTAATTGCTCATCTCACTTTTCTTACACTTAAAACAAAGAGTTTCTTTCTGTCTGCTGACTTAAAGTGACTAAGAATGTAGTTTTTCAATTTAGCCCCTTGCTTCTACCATTGTCAAAATAGCTGATATTTTTTTCTGAGTCTGACTGGTGGGAGAAGCAAAAGAACTACTCCTGAGGGCTACGTAAATGTACAATGAATCAGCCAAAAGACTTGCTGTGAAACAAATACTATCACATTCTTTATAGGACCAAATCAGAAAGTTCAAGCTTTTTCACCTTCCTAGCTGCAGTGCTATCAAGCTTTATTCCTTTCAGCATCATCCCAAAGTCCCAAGACCAACCCTTAAGCCATATTCATTGATTTAAAAATACTGGGCATAAAAAAAAAGTTACAGATGTAATTCTAAGCAGGCAGACTGCCAAATATTTCTCCAGAGTAGTTATTTCCCTTTCAGCTATACAATTTTAATTTACATAGAAATCATTGGTACTTTAAAGTTGTACTTGTGCATCAAGCTTGTTTACCTTCTATCCCCTTAATATATTGTAATAAAATCCAAGTCATTGATTGGTTGAACAAATGTAATTGACTCAAAAAAATGTCTTTCGGATTGAGTGCCTCCCGTTCCTCTGAACTGACCGAAGTCCAACTGTTGAAGCTAGACCCATATCAGGTATGAATGTGTTGCACTGAACAATACTCCATCAATTTCACATTAAGGCGTACTAAATAACAGACTGAGCTGTGTGCAATTATTTCACAAATACCTTTTTATTCTTTTGGATACACATAAGATTATAAGTGCATATTGATTTGGATATAAGATACTAGTGTTTAAAAATATGCAAAACCTATTCAAAGTACATTACTGAAACTAATGTATCAAATATCTAACAGTTTTAAAGAATTTTGCTATAGTTTCTTTCCCTTGCCCTTTTGTGCCTTTCTCACTTTCTATTCTTCATTTAGAAGTAAACTTATAAAATTTCCCTGAACTAGTCGTTCAGCACTCCTTTTGTAGTCAACAGAGAAATAAGCACCTTGGGGAATAATTTGTTTTCCTTTAAAGTGGAAATCCATGATAAATCAGATTTAAAGGCTTTTTTAAAGTCTCTTTCTTCATCAAGAGTAGAGAAGGAGCCTATGGTGACAAGCAGCAATGTCTGCATTATAGATACCTAAAGTTAGCTTATTAATTTTCTGTCTTCCATGCCTTCAGGAAGATGCAGAGCATTTAGAGCTCCAGCCTAACCTGCAGAAGCCAAGGAGCTCAGCAACTCCTGAGAAAGGCCAATAGATTCCATCTTAAAAACCAGATTTAAACATATTTTTCAACTTCTTCCTGCCTTTACCTTGATGTCATGAAAACAAAAGAAGGAAAGGTGGTATTAGCCTCAGGAAGCTGCAGATATCTGTGGTCACAGAACATCAACTAGTGAAATTACCCTGTATATTTTGGATCGGCAAGATCTGTAGTTCTATGACATTATTATGGGAAGTACTGCTGATTAAATGTCATTGCACAGATGAAGAACCAAATCATGTCATTAGACATTCTATCCTGTTTTAAAAAATGATACTGTCTGTACAGCATGACAACTACCTTTAACAAGATATCCAAAAAGGGCTTCCCAAAACTCACAGTGCATACAGGAGCTGTGTTACTTATTCTAGGCATTCCATATCTTTATTTCACCATCTGGTATATCATGACTGAACTTAATAAGAAATTTTGCAGATACTAAGCCCTAAGTTCTAAGGAGATGCTTATATAAAGATTAACCTTTAAAATAAGCAATATGGAAAGTAAAGAGGCAGAAATATGATGAAGAAAAGGAAGTGAGTACACTTTTTACTTACCATTTGATGTCTCAGCACCAATTTGCCATGGACAGAAAAGAAAGTATTAACTGGAAAGAATTCAACAAAAATCAGGTGATTTTATTGTAAATTGAGATAGATGACAGACACTGTGCCTTATCCTATGATGACTTTAGCCTTCTGGGTAGCAGAAAAGACAAAGATTTTATCCATTATAAATTATTTTTATGAAGATCTCAGTAATACCTAAAACCTACCAGTCCAGGAAATGCATGAACTTTTAAAGTTAGGAGGCTTGCCAGACTGGTCAAGGATGCTTTAAACTAGACGTGTGGGGGAGGGAGGCATCATTCCATCCCAGCACACCCAGTCAGTTGCCAGCACCTATGATAAATGCTCATAGCAATGTAGAGATATTCCAGACGCTCCAGCCAATGAGCCAGCTTCATCTGGCGCTCAGCTTAGATGCCTCTATACAAATGTCCATATCATGGGGGACAAACAAGAGGAATAAGAAATGTGTGCATGTCTATGGAGGCATGATATAATAGGCATCACAGAAACATGGTGGGATGGCTCCTATGACTGGTGCGCTGGAATAGAAAGCTACAGGCACTTTAGAAAAGACAGGCCTGGCAAGTGGGGAAAGGGAGTTGTTATTTATGTTAGGGAAGCCAACTGTATCATGGGCTGCGTCAAAATAAGCATGGCCAGCAGGTTGAGGGAGGTGATCCTGCCCCTCTACTCTGCTCTCCCGAGACCTCACTTGGAGTATTGTTTACAATTCCTGTGTCCTCAACATAAAAAGGACTTGGAACTGTTGGAAGAAGTCCAGAGGAGGCCACAAGGACGATCATGGGACTGGAGCACCTCCTGTATAAAGATAGTATGAGAAAGTTGTGTCTGTTCAGCCCGGAGAAGAGAAGGCTGACTGGAGACCTCATAGCAGCCTTCCAGTATATGAAGTGGGCCTATGAAGATGCTGGGAAGGGACTCTTCACTGGGGACTGTAGTGATAAGACAAGGGATAACATATTCAAACTTAAACAGGGGAAGTTTAGATTGGATCTAAGGAAGAAATTCTTTCCTGTATGGACGGTGTGGCACTGGAATGGTTTTCCCAGGGAAGTTGTGAATGCTTCATCGCTGGCGGTGTTCAAGGCTGGGTTGGACATAGCCTTGGGTGGCATGGTTTAGTATGAGGTGCCTGTGCCCATGGCAAGGGGGTTGGCACTAGATGATCTTAAGGTCCTTTCCAACCCTAACTATTCTATGATTCTAAATAATGGAGTGTCAGACAGAGAAGTGTACTCGCAGTCAACCTCAGTGCTTACTTAACTTAATCTAGTTGTCTCTGGGATTGTCTCATCCCATCTAGAGGGAATCTGACATGCTTGAGTGGTGGGCCAATACCAACCTCAGCAAGTTCAACCAAGCCAAGTGCAAGGTCTTACACATGGGTCAGAGCAATCCCAGGCACAGCTACAGGTGGGAAAGAAAAGTGATTCTGACCATCCTTGTGAAGAAGGACTTGGGGGTGCTGGTCAAAACATAACATGAGCTGACAGTGCACACTCACAGCCCAGAAAGCCACCTGTATCCTGTGCTACATCAAGAGCATGAGCAGCAAATTGGAGGAGGTGACCCTGCCCCTCCACTCTGCTCTCGTGAGACCTCACTTGGAGTACTGTTTGCAGTTCTGGTGTCTTCAACACAAGAAGGAGATGGAGCTGTCAGAGCAAGTCTAGAGGAGGGTCGCAAGGCTGATAAAAGGACTGGAGCATCTCCCATACGAAGGCAGGCTGAGAAAATTGGGGCTGTTCAGCCAGGAGCAGAGAAAGCTGCATGGAGCCCTCATAGAAGCCTTTCAATATCTGAAGGAGTCCTACAAGGATGCTGGAAAGGGACCCTTAATTCGGGACTGTAGCAATAGGACAAGTGGCAGTGGTTTCAAATTTAAACGGGGAAGCTCAGGTTAGACATAGGAAAGAAGTTCCTTATGGTGAGGGTGATGAGGTACTGGAACAGGTTTCCCAGTGGTAAACGCTTGTCGGTGTCGAAGTCCAGGTTAGAGAGTGCCTTGAACAACATAGTCTAGGGTGAGACATCCCTGCCCATGGCAGGGGATCTGGAATAGATGATCTAAAGGTCCTTTCCAACCGTAAACATTCTATGATTCTGTGATTTCTACACCTAGAATTCTCCAAAGCAAAACCCTAAAGAGCAACGTACCCCTATGCAGTACAGGTATGAACTAGTAAGAACCATTTAACCATTTTATGTCCCTCACTGCCAGAGTAAAGTTTCTTGTGTTTTTATTTAGTGGTATAAAAATATTCTAAAATAACAGCTTGCAAGTGTAGCAGAGAGTCTGGAACAGGAAAAGAAAACCTAAAAGCGTATTAGCATTGAACTGTCTTATGCTTTAAGGTTTTTTTCTATGAATTCAAACATACCTAACTCTAGTTTAAAGGAATAAAATCATCTTTTTAATTTAAAGATCTCTTCTAATAATTTCAAGATTCTGCATGATATGAGTGACGTTTTATTCTCTCTGTTCTGGAAGCCCATAAAGTCGCAGTACTGAAGCACCACTTGTGTAGGTTACAAATACTCGTGAATCAGTGGGAGATTCTTTGACTAAGCAGCCATGTTCTGTTTATGGCCTGGTATACCAGAATTGTGGAAAGGAATATCCCACAGCATATATAAATGAGAATTCCTTTGGCAAGAGAGGGAATAACAGGAGAAGCAAACCCCAAATCTATCCTTCTAGGTAATTCATATTTAATGGGTGTCACCATGTTAAAAATATTGCAAATTTGTTCTGTTCAATATATCACACCAATAAAGGATGCATGTTTTTTTTTTCCTGTCTTTCTTCCCCCAGAGATTTGAAATTTTAATTGTGAAGCTGATAGGCTGAATGACACAGGGCATTGTTTTTTTCTGAGTGAATTCTGCTGGAATTGAAACTGTGAGGAATACTCTAGGAAATTGCCTTTTCAGTACTGAGAAAGCCCAATATTTGAATGTCATGATTCACTCACTTACACTGAACTTTATACTAAGAATAAGAAAGAAGGCAAAATCATTACTGCTATGAATCTTTAGAAAGCATGTCTGCAGAGAGAGACAGTATCAAGAACAGGATGTTGACCCCATGCTCATAAGGGGTCCACAGCAGAAAGCAAAACCAGCAGTGAATCCAAACAAGATACTGCTCATTAAAAAGGGAAGGAGAAAATGCTGACACCCATATGTCACTACTGAAAAATTCATTGAAGAGCTTATATGTGTCCTGCAGCTCCCAAAGCTTTTCCTGGGAGAAGTCACAACAGCTTGCCAGCACACTGAGCAGAAAGGAGTGAGTGCATTGCATATGGTCAGAAACAAGACATTTTAAAGTGAAAATTCCAGAGGGCACAGCAGGATGTACATGCCAAATTGCTCAGGGACTAAGCAGGTTTTTTAAGCAATCCTGAATGGTTCCAGCATTTGGCAAGTGGATGTGCTGTGGCGTATTTACTTTTTGTTAACAAAACTGTATTTGCAAGAGAATATAGTGCGACTTAGTGTCTGTTTACCATAAAACATTATATTATAGATCTCATTATACCATCAGGACATGATACTTTCAAAGGCAATAGACAGAGTGTTCAGCTTATATGGGAGTTTCAAGTGAAGGCAGAATTTCAATTTACTAATAGTACACAAACCTCAGGAAATCGAGGTTTAATAATGTAATATAATTTAGGTATACTTTGGTTCTGTGCCCAGCTGAATTGAGTACTCTATGTCCTTTCACCGAGAGATAAAAATTCTCTCTCACTGGAAAATCTTGGCTTATCTTCAAATACAAAAAATAAGAACCAGTTAAGAGCATTTTTGCTTCAATAGCTGGTCTTTTCAAAAATGTTAATGTCTCAAAAAATGTTGAAAAAATATATCTTGTGGATGCCTCCCCACCACCTTTATCCAAAGCTGTGACTGAGGACATAAGTCATTATGAATAAATCTTGAACTTTGTCATAAGAATCAATGGTTCTTAGTCTACTCTGTCCTTGAGAAAAGGACTGAAAGTTAGGACATATTAGTACAAGTAAAAGCTCTAACGACAAACAATATGTTCTCCATAATTCCACTTTCCTCCAAATGCAGTGTGGCTGCTATTAGATACAGTAGAAAAGTTTCAGCAGGACTTACTTATTATGTTTTCTACACAATAATATAGAACCTGCTGAGGCTTCATATAGTGTGGAAGAAGGAGGCTTGAGTACTATAAGGCAGAGAAAAAAGCCAGACTCAGATCACTATATCATGGTAAATGTTATAGCATACTGACTAGCTGACATAACTACTAGCTAAACTTTGATTAAAAATAAAAGCAGTCGAATCTGACATCTGGGGGGAAAAAAAAAAAAAAGAAAAAAAGATGAGAAGCAAAAAACCAGACTATATCCAGGCTTGTGAATTCCACCTGGAACTA
Organism: Psilopsiagon aymara; assembly: GCA_024733675.1. Classification (NCBI taxonomy): domain Eukaryota; kingdom Metazoa; phylum Chordata; class Aves; order Psittaciformes; family Psittacidae; genus Psilopsiagon; species Psilopsiagon aymara. The sequence continues at coordinate 3,289 of JANRGW010019340.1, read as the reverse complement.
ACATTTAAATATATCTATATCTTGGAAAAAGTTGGGACTGAAGACTGTCTGGTTCAATATTAGAATTTTCACATTTATGCATGTCCAAACATATGTAAATACTTATGATGTCTAAGCTCTTATTTGGTTAGTGAAGATGAAGTCAATAGAGTTGACTGAAACACTCAGGCAAAGAAGATATCTACTAATATTCTCAGCACTTCCTATTTAAGTTAGGTAGCTCTACAATTAGCCCAACACTTCGCAATCTGGAAATAAGAATTGCAGCTCTTCCTGTGAATTGCACAATCTTATAGTGACCTATTCTAAGATATGTAACACCTCACTTCTTTTGTGGGTATTTTACTGTGTGTCTAAAGTTCTTCCTGAAGCCTAAGATAATAAAAACAGAGAAGACTTACCTATTTTAAGATATGGCATAATAATCCTTTTTCATATTTAGTTTCCTGTTCAATGATTAAATGCAGAGGCAGCTAAAGCGATCCCAGATATGACTACTCTGTTCTTCAGCTGTTAGCAGCAAATGACACATGAACTTCCAAATGTATAATGTATTTTCCTCCCTTGTCCTCATGCTTCACCTAGGATGCAGTTAAGCTCAAAACTGATGCTTTAAAAAGTAAAGTGCAGGAAGGTACCTAATACCCAGGGTTGGGGCTGTCCTGCTCCTGGCTGAGGTGCTGGAATGAGTCTTGGCTGCCACGACCAATGCCAAAAGACCTCCAGTGGAGCTGCAGCCCTTCAGAGAGCCTGGCCTCCAGGCTACTGCAGCAATCTGATAGTTATTTAATTATCCTCACTTCAACAGGAAAATATAATAATTTTTTCATTTCTTTTTTTTTTTTTAAGAAACTTGGTTTAAAGTAGGTGTAATCCTTGGATATTTCATTCACTTTTAATAGACAGTGTGAAAATTGTGGAATGATCTTGGTTAAAGAAAGAATTCTTTTTAAAAATTATTTTTCCCCACCTGAAATGTCTTTCCATAACTGTTTTTTTAAAAACAGATTTTTCAGATACACTTTAATGCAATTGTGGGATAAATTAAAAGGCCATTTTAATATCCCTGAGTCTCTTTTGACTATGATGTTTATCCTACTCCTTTAGGAAATGCATTTATTCACCAAATTATTTTATTTTTTTTCTTCTGAGTGTCTTTATTGTTTGGTATTTTTTGGGGGTGGGGAGTAATTGCTATTAGTTCTTAATAATGAATAACTTCTGTATAAGATTTTGAGTTGTTTGGGTTAGAGTAGCTCTTTTTAATAGATCTGATAGGTCCTACTCACTGAGGAGAATAGATAGGTATGGTAAATTTGCCTTTCAAGCATTGACATACTGAATATTATTCCCCTCCCATCTCCCAGTGAATTTCTAACTAATGCTGCTGCTTTGAAATCAGAATGTAGCATTACCATTACCCATTAAAAGAAATTGTGATCTCACAAATTTCTATGTCATTTCTGATCTCTGCTTGTAACACTTATTATCCCCAGTTGGTAATAAAATATATTGTTAGGCATAATTAGAACAAATTTTTCTCAAGTCAAATTTTATTATTTCTGTTGGTTTTGTATTTTCCCTACTTCACATTTGGGAATGCAAGTAATGTCTGTAGCTCTCAAGGAAGTTCCAGCACACAATTTAAGACATAAATAAGCATAATAGGCTAATTACACATAGAAAGGGGGGGGGGAAATGTGCTTTTTGAAAACAATGAAGACAGAAACAGTCTGTTTTACTAGCAGTCAAAATTTTGCATCTCTATTTGCAGCACTTTTCTAAACATTCTTCAGACTAATTTTTTAGTTGTAGACAAAGTATGCCTATATTTAATGAGGAGTATTCAAGAAAAAGTGTTTGCAAGATAGATTTTACATCAAATTTCTAGAAGTGCATAAAACCATACTCAAACCAACTTAACATTTTTGTTTTAACATAGCAAATTTTAGGAGAAAGTTATTCAGTTTAAACTTTCTATATTAAATTTCTAAATAGTACTTTAATAGTTGTAGGATTCATGTCACAAGCTGGAGAAAGCAATACATAGCAAAAATGTGCTGTACTGAGAAAAACATGCAGATATAACTGAAAGTATATGAGGAATAGGTATGCTCAGTAATTGGCTAGTACAATCTGAGGAGTCATTTTTCCTGACTGTAAGAAAATTTTAAAACAAATTAAAAATACATGACTAATGAAATGAATGAATAATCAAAAATTAGTCATCTATTAATTGTCCAGTAAGGCTTGGACTAAACTGAAAACAGAAGAAAATGAAGAAATTTAGAAGAGAAGAAAAACAAGGATTTCAGTTAAACAACCAGCTTACCCCTTTTCTGGTGCAACATCTGTTATTCTGACCTTCAGATTTCTAATCAACAGGCATTTCCACACTAGGCCAGTGGTACTCGTGTTTTAGGTATAACACAAAAACTGACCTTTTGCATAAACAGGATAAAGCCAGTACCCTTCTTAAGAAAGGTCTTATAATAGTAAGTGAATTTTTACCTCAATGAAGTGTCTAAAATTTGACACCATAAATATTTCTGAATTAATTTAGAATTTACAAAAAGGGATTTTTCCATTTAATTTATTTGACTTAGGTCAAATCAGACAAAAACTATTATCATAGTATATATATATAAAAAAAAAAATTGTATAAATTTTTTTTTAAATATGGCAAATATGGAAATATTGACATAAATGTTCCTTAAGCCAAATCCCCAGGTTATTAGGTTCTGGATTAAATATCTACTTTTATATGAGAAGCCACTGAACTCCTACAACTATACTGAATGAACCATACGTCTATCTAACTGTAATCACTGCAACACCTAATCACTGTAACACTCAGTTTCTATTCTTGTGAAAGGAGCTGGTTATTACAAACACATATATAAGTAACACCAGCAGTGAGGCCTGCCTCTTCGCATCTTGGCACTCTTTATGGTAATAACTAATTAAACTCTGTGCAATCTTGACTATCAGGCCATCAGACCAAAGTGGTGTCAGAAGCATCATCAGCACCTCTCTGTTTTTACCATATCTTAACTTTTTACAATAACTTGGATATAAAAAAAAAAAAATCCAGCTCTTGCTTGTAACCTGTGGTCCTGGGTTCGGCAGTAGCAGTCGTTTTTCTCCTTCTTGGTAGCTGATGTGGAGCTGTGTTGTTTTTTTTTCCTTTGGACTTTCGGCTTCTGAGCAGTGCTGATAACACCAATGTTTTAGTTACTGCTTAGTACATTTTGGTCCGGCCAAGGACTTTCTGAGTCTCATGCTCTGC
>JANRGW010019339.1:0-14990 GCA_024733675.1 Psilopsiagon aymara | reverse complement strand
TCTCCACACAGCCTTCTCTTCTCCAGGCTGAACAGCCCCAACTTTCTCATCCTATCTTCATACGGGAGGTGCTCCAACCCCTGATCATCCTCGTGGTCTCCTCTGGACTTGTTCCAACAGTTCCCTGTCCTTTTTAAGTTGAGGATACCAGAACTGCACACAACACTCCAAGTGAGGTCTCCCGAGAGCAGAGTAGAGGGGCAGGATCACCTCCTTCGACCTATCATGTTCTTCAGTCATTGACAGTGTATAAAGTGTCCATATATTTCTCACATGTAAGTATTCCAGGATTGCATTCCATTGCATAGATTTACATTATAATATAATGAGGGTAATACAGCAACTAGGTGCGTGGTTATGCACTTCATAATGGCCATGTTTCCTGCAGTAGGTCTAAATACCCCACTGCAACCTGAATACTGTGGACCAAGGCCAGGTTGGACAGGGCTTGGAGCAACCTGCTCTAGTGGAAGGTGTCCCTGCCTGTGGCAGGGGGTTGGAACTGAATGAGCTTTAAGGTCCCTTCCAACCCAAACCATTCTGTGCCTCTAAATTAAAAATCTTAAATGTACAGAAATGAGGTTGATACAGACTCAGTTAAAGTAAAAAAGCTTCTTCAGTGTCAGTGAATGTTTTATAGGTCATTGCTGGCTGATATTTGGATATAAACAGTGTTGTGTGTCTTGCAATACAAAAATGATTTCCATCTGTATCATGCGCAGATCTTTTTATAATAAGAAATTCTGACAGTCTGCCACAAGTTCATTATAGATAGGACCTGATTACAGGATTGTTGTTCCTGGAGATGAAGAATAAGATTTGAACCTTTGACTTTCTAAAGGCATTTTGGGATGTGTGAATGAAGACTTCGGATGGCCTAATCCAGATCAGTTTCTAGTGAATTAAAGGAAATCTCCTGTTCCCATCCTCATTAGACCTTGAAGTTGTGTAGTATTAAAGGGCAATGATCAGATTTAAATCTTGTAATCTCTGTCATGCCCAGAAGGTCATTTGAAGGTTCACACATTCTTAGGCTGCAATCAGGTCATAGTCCTCAATCATTATAATCTTTTTAAAAATAACCATGAGATTTGGAAGCTTAAATTTTTTAGGCACTGCAAATATAATGAGAATCACAAAGTTTTGGAAGTCATTGAGTAGGACTGACATGCACAGAAGCTAGAAAGCACATCTGTAAATGGGGGCTTGGGTTAGAATAAGGATTGACTGCTGAAAGGCTGCAATAATCAGGAAGAAGCGTTTGAAAGTGGACTTGCCCTGCATGTGTACCATCAAGCTGGCTGAAATCACTTGGCTAGGCTCACGGGAGACCTGCTTAAAGTTGTGTCCCATTCCTGCCGTCGATTTCATCCCTCTGCATTGGGGCCCAAGTTGCCCTAGAAATTTAGGAGCTGAAGATGTGAGAAAGGTAGATGCAGCAATAGTGTGAGAGAGATGGTCACCAAGATATAGTCACCCAAGTATTGAATTAAATCAGGGGGTGAACCATACAGCTGAATTGTTTCATGTGCTGGGTATTTATAGGGGAAATCCTCCTAAGTTGAGTATTTAAAAAAAATAATGCTATTAAAAATGCTCTATAAAATCACTGCCTTTGTCTTAACTTTGAACATACCCTGTAAGAGCACCATCTTGATTTACTAAAGATCTAATTTTGGTCTTTTCTAAGGGATGAATTCATGGGATTAAACACTGTAAATAGATTGTCTGAAATATGTCTTTGGCTGCATTATGACAATACATTTTTAATAATGCTAGAAAATGTCTCATGGCAAGACCTACTTTTCCCTTACTCTGTGTAACCTTGGGCTGATCACCTCTCCCTTAACTGTATTTTCCATGTGTGTGTCTCAAAGATGTTTGCAGAGCTTTTCAAAGATGAAGTGCATATAATTGCTTTGTACCAGCACTGTATAATGCATTTGACACAATATGTATCAGCTACTTTTTACTTGCCTCATTTCTTCCTTCAAAAGGAGTAAGTTTGGTTTTCCCTTGCAGCCATGAATATTGCCACATCACATTGAATATTTATTTGCTCATGTGTAAGTCACCTTGAGTACTGTGAAGCATTGAAATACTGCTGATTCTATAGTATTCCTTACATTCTACATTGTCATTGAGATGCCAAATTAAAGAAGTGTTTTGATTCCTCTGTCTGATTACTTGATAGGTTTCCTTGGAAAACTGTGTGGAGGTTGGGCGCATTGCCAACACATACAACCTCACAGAAGTGGATAAGTATGTTAATAACTTCATCCTGAAGAACTTCCCGGCGTTATTAAGTACTGGTGAATTTGTGAAACTCCCCTTTGAACGTCTTGCCTTTGTGCTTTCAAGTAATAGCCTTAAGCACTGCACTGAACTCGAGCTCTTCAAGGCAGCTTGCCGCTGGCTGCGGTATGAGGAGCCCCGGATGGAGTATGCTGCAAAGCTGATGAAGAACATCAGGTTTCCACTGATGACTCCCCAGGATCTTATTAACTATGTTCAGACAGTAGACTTCATGAGGACTGACAATACCTGTGTAAATTTGCTTTTGGAAGCCAGTAATTACCAAATGATGCCGTATATGCAGCCAGTGATGCAGTCGGAGAGAACTGCCATTCGGTCAGACAGCACTCACCTGGTGACCTTGGGGGGGGTGCTGAGGCAGCAGCTGGTTGTCAGCAAGGAGCTCCGGATGTATGATGAGAAGGCCCATGAGTGGAAATCCTTGGCTCCCATGGATGCACCAAGATACCAGCATGGCATTGCCGTGATTGGAAACTTCCTTTATGTGGTCGGGGGACAGAGCAATTACGACACGAAAGGGAAGACAGCGGTTGACACGGTCTTCAGGTTTGATCCTCGCTACAACAAGTGGATGCAAGTTGCATCTTTAAATGAGAAGCGCACTTTCTTCCACCTAAGTGCCCTCAAAGGACATTTGTATGCAGTCGGTGGTCGAAATGCAGCGGGTGAGCTAGGTGAGTGCTGCTTCTGAAGCAGGGCTTCTAGCCTTGCTTCCTTGGCATGGAAATACCATGCTGCCCTGAGAATGGGTGGAGAGAACACGAGTGGAAGGTGTTGGCGAGCAGCTTCTTTCTGGAAATACTGCAAATGCAGGGAGAAATGTCTCTGGATACTGTTAGTGTTAATTTCAGAAAGGCTTCCACAACAAAAAGTCCAAATACACATACCTCGTGTATTGATGTGTAATATCTAATTCTTCACCTTTAGCGTCAAACATGCAGTGAGACTTGTGTCTGCATGTGTGCGTGTGTATAGTAAATGCATACAAAACCCGTCATGACTTCAGCTAAGAAACCAAACCTGCTTGTTTCAGTCCTGAGCAAATCCTGACTTCCTGACTAAAACTCTGTTGGGCAAAGGGTGCATTTGGAAAGCCACAGCTTTTCTGGGGTAGTCATGCTGGTGGCTGGGTGACGCATTTCAGTCACAGATCGCTGAGGTTCAGCTCTCCTAACAGTCTGTACTTCTTAATTACTGAAAATGTCTTCTCTGTGATTTTGAGACTACGTAGTTGTTGATGTGACTGTCCTGCTGCCTCCTTTCCTCCTTGCAAATGATGATTTGTTTTACTTGACCAAAAATACCCCCAAAGCGTTGCTTTCAGGGAAATAAGGTGGTTGGAAACAAGGAATAAATAGATGGTAGCTTGTAATGTAACAGAAGTCTATAGAGGATGATCTACATTAATGCACTGCATTTTCCAGAGCCATAGTGGGTTACATTTGCAGTCAGCTCCGGGAGTGTACAATCAGTTGTAAATTTGTGCTTTAAAATGGAAATGTTGCAGTCATCCTGCTTTGGATCTTAACGTAATATTATATCTAAAGCAGATGTAACATTATTTTGTTTGCTACTTTCAGCCCAGTACTTAACTGTGTCTTGTAAAGTCTTTGTGGCAAGCTGAGAGGTACTTGCTAGAAACACATGGAGATGTTCGAGTGCAATGGGAAACGTGTTTAATGGAAACAACACAGAACCTAATCTGTGCTGCAGCATCTGTGACTATTTTAATTAATCCATCTCAGTCATTCACACAGGCACTTTGTTTCATGATCGTATTGCAGTCTGTCTTAGGAAACAAAGTGCATTGCTTCCACTACACAAACTGGGCTGGGTTTACTAGGAGTTGAAAATCTATTCTAATGTTTGATGAAATGGGATGTTTAAAAATGCCTCCTGTTTCCGAAAAGCAAGGGAAACTGTGATGCAGCAACTTGTTTTCTCTACACAGCTATGTTGTGATGCAGATCCTGAGGTTCTCTTACAGGTCACTTTATCTACATCCTCACAGCAAGCAGGATACCAAATGTGCAAACTGATGTCTCGATTGTTATTTTGAGTATCAGAAAACCTGCCCTTCATCAAGCTATTTCCTAATGGTACGAATTGATGGCAGATAACCAGATTGCTGCCTCTGTGTCTTGTACCAGTGAAAGAGAGCAGGGTTATTAGAGTGTCTGTGAAAAAGTTTCAAGTCTGACCAAATCAATATGAAATAATAGTGTCGCTGAGGCAGTGCTGCATGTGCAGCGGGCTGGAAGTGCAGTGCTTTTCTTAAATGAGATGAAGCAGTATCGTTCTGCTGACCTCAGCTCTTCTGCAGCTTTAATTAAAATACAAAATCTATCAATCTACCACCTGTCTAAAACTCTGCTGTAAAGATCCCATTGAAATGCTGCAGTGCTTTCTGCAGCCCTGCGAAACGTCACTGGATCATTCTGCGGGAAGAGCGCTCTATAAATGCTACATGTTGTAGCTGTCTGATGCTTTGATTTGGGGCTGCTTCTGTTTTCCTGTTAACTGTGAAGCAGGTCACTTTGCATTTTCATGTTTCTTTCATAAACCTTGACAGCTGCAGGGTGAAATCCAGCTTCAACTTCCCATTCTCTTCAGATGAGAGAAACTTTCAAGCTTTGCAGAGAAGAGAAGGTCAGATATGTGTTGGACAGGCATTAAAGAAGTTGCCCTTGGGTTCAAACTAATTTCAGTCTCTTGTTAGAGAAGAAAAATTCCCCAAACCTGAATTCAGCTTTCCGGAAGATCAGCTCTTACAGAAAAGGGGCAAAGGGTTAAAGTTACTGAAATGAATTTCTTTTTCTTTTCTCCTGCTGTTTTCTGCAATGACAATTACACTTTTTTGAGACCCTCTCTCCAGCCTTCCCAAAAGAGTGTTCATATCTTTAAACTTCTGAGGATCTTGTAAATGCCTCTTTCCACCTCAGTAAGACATGCTTTGGTGCCAGTAACAGCTGCTGTCTGAACAGCACGTGCCGCTGAGGAACTTTGGGCTCATTGGTAAAGAGGAGTGGACGTGCACATGTGTGGTGCCCGTCACTGTGTGATGAATGGATCTTGGAGATGAACTGAGTTGTGGTGGGGCTTGAAGCAACCTGTGCTAGGGGAGGGTGTCCCTGCCTGTGGCAGGGGGGTGGAACTGGGTTATCCCTTATTTTGAAGTGTCTCCTTGCTATGTTAAGAACAGAGTTACTCAGGACTCTGTTTAATTTAACCAAATCAGCTTTGAGTTCTACAGAAGCAAGCTATATTATAGAAAGAATAGACCAAAATGAAGAGCTTGAGTTTAGGACATCACACCTAGTTGCTAAGTGCTGCTGTAAGAAACCTCAAGGCATATTAGAAACTACTGACAGAGAAGTGCTAAATATCTTTGTTCTCCTTGAATAGCATCACAGCTGGTACTATAAAATGAGCGCAGGCTGAGCATCCCGTGGGACTGCCAAAGCTTTGTGTCTTTTTGAGGTTGCTTTATTCTATTAAGATGAGGGCTGCCCTCCCTGGGTTATGGTAATGAACAGATCAGGTGTTTCACTGTCAAACATAAATAAAGCTGATTTGAGTCATTCATGCTTGTTGGGAGGATGAATCCAGCAGTCTCCTGCCATACAGTCCAGTGGCAGTTCCTTTGTGCCTGTGATCTGTGCTCTGTCTGCTGCTGATGTATATACAGACCTTCCTCATACCTCTCATCAATTGATGGACACTTTTTACAGCAGGAATTTTAAATGTTTGTTTCCTTTTCAGTGTGGAGGGAGATCTTGTCAAAGCAACAATGGAATGACCTTGCAGGGGAACAGGGAAATGGCTCCATGAACAACCAAAGAGAACAGGAGGCTTTTATCAATTTGAGTGACCAGTGCTGGGTGTGGGGTGGATTTGAGATTGCAGTTGGGGTGGTTTGTCTGCAATACTGTCAAACAGGATTGTGTCAAACACTGTTTTGTCAGACTGTGCTTCCGGTGTACTGGCAGTGTTCCAGGAAGTTTTGAAGCCATATCAGAAAGTGAGGGATCTTGGATCCTCTCTCGGACAACTGAAGTCGTTATGACATGATGATAGTGATGGCAGCAGTGTGTACCAGTGTCTACGTGTGTTAATCTTCTCTTGCTAAAGTGATCTTTGGCTGGGGTTTCTCTCTTAAATGCAGTCTGTAGTGCAGAGTGAGATGAGTGATTGTCCAGTATTAATGTCCCGTTGGTCTGGTTGTGACTGGTTTTGCCAGTGCTTTCCACATACTCTGCTCTTCCTGAACTCATGGTGTATTGGACATGGAAGCTCCTCACTTCAGCACCGAATGGAAGCACTGTGGGCCAGAGGATGCCTTTGTTTTGGTGCAAGCAGGCAGAATGCCGATTTTGCTGCAGCAAGCAGCAGGTCGGCAGGGCCTGCTGCCAGGGGAGAGCTGGGACACCTGTAATTACTTGCACATCAAATCTTGTTTTCTCTGTCCTTGAAATTCCTTCCCATCTCTGTTTTCTTCTGCCTGTTAAATACAGCAGAGTGGAAAGGAGCTTTCCTTTTCTGAAAAGAATATTGCAATGGGTGAACAATTTGTACAAGAAAGAGATTTATTTTGGGCAGATTCTGCAATGGGAATTGTGGTGTTGAAATGGCAGCACACAAATACAACTCATGGATTTAATTTTAGGTGTCATTTAGGGAATCAATTCTTTGTGCCTATACCTTTATTTGGCAAGAGGTTGTCCCCATCCTTCTCTGGCTTTGTGGCTGTGCAGGTCCTTGGTGGACATACAAAGTCTGCAGGTTATCAAGTGGGAAAACCACTGAAATATTGCAAGTCAAGCCTGACTTTAAACATCTTCATTCTAGAAGAATGCTTGAATGCATTTTCATACGTTTCCTGGTGCAGACTTGGCTCTCCCTGTAGGTGTGTGTAAGGTGAAGGGCTGCTCCAGGCTCATTTCAAATGGCTGAGGTGGGAAATGTGGTGACAAGGAGGCTGGATTGTAGGAGAAGTGTTTTGTGAAGGACTGATCTCCTTGAGTAAATGTGGGAACTTGAATTGATGACTTGCATATACTGAGCTGTATGTTGCTGTGGGAGTGCAGGACAAGGGGAGGTCAGTGGTGGCTGCCTGTGAGATATCAAAGAGGAAACAGCCTGGGTGGGACTTTGCCAAGGACCTGTGTGTGTTCTGGTTACCAGATGAATTGATCCCCTTGGCAATAGGTTTGATGTTTGTTCCTGCTCTCTGCAGTAGATGCTGTTTGTACCCGAGGCAAGGGTTCAAAAGCTGAACTCCCCCTGCTCTGCTGTCATTCCCACTGCTGTCCCACAGGGCAGGTCCTGTGCCAAGTGGGAATGGGAATGAGATAAATGGAAGGCAAAGATGTAAGAGGGTTTTGTCTTCCTTTTTGCTCCTCTGGGGCAAAGCTTGAGCTTTCCCTATATTCTTTCTCGAAATAATGCTTAATAATTCCCTTGGCGCTCTCAGTTGAACAGTGTTTCTCATGGATGCTTCCTGCATCTATGAATATATTACTGCCACTGCACTTGAATCCAAACTGCCAGGCCAGCTTCAACAGCGTTATATTCTCGTCTGTTTTAAACAGCCACTGTGGAATGTTATAATCCCAGAATGAATGAATGGAGCTACGTCGCGAAGATGAATGAACCCCACTATGGACATGCTGGAACTGTGTATGGGGGATTAATGTATATTTCAGGTGAGTAATTCCTATGATCACATTGTCTCTCTGGAACAAGTACTTACCTGACTTCTATTTCAGTGGGAGACAGTGAAAATTAGGCTCTGGTTGCAGTAGGTTTGCTCTGCTGACCAGTGCTGCAATTTCATATGAAGGCAGTCAAGCAGCAGATAGACTGCAGAGTCAGAGGAAGTTATTTTAGATAATATTATGTATTTACATAGTAAATAACAGCTCTGAATTCCAAAACGATTATTCCCTTTACCTGTCAGAATACATATTTCTGTAGCAACACCACACATGGATATTCACCTTGTGATAACCATTGAACACATCCGCTTTGAAATGTTTTGGGAAGCATTGGTAATACTAATACTTGAAAGAAGAAAATATGCTTTCATTGAGCTAATGGAAAAGGGGGAGCTTTCAATATATGAATGATGTGTGTACTTGCTCTGGTCTTGCATTTGTAATATGCTCAGTCCCAATGTCACTGAGGTTGTAGTTTCATTCCAGTCTTTCCCAAACTGAGTTCTGAGAACCTGCTGTCTGCTCAGTTTTGAAAGAAGGTTCAACCTGTCTGTCAGTGATCTCTGCAGAGATCCAGAACTATGTGTGTTCCTCCCATGTTAAGGGATGTCCACTAAGAACTGAGCTTATGAGAGTGAGCTTTGCTCTAACATGTGTTTTATTTCTCCAGGTGGAATTACCCACGATACTTTCCAAAAGGAACTTATGTGTTTTGACCCTGACACAGACAAATGGACTCAGAAAGCTCCGATGACCACAGTCAGAGGTCTGCACTGCATGTGTACTGTAGGAGACAAGCTGTATGTTATTGGTGGGAATCACTTTCGAGGCACCAGTGATTATGATGATGTTCTAAGCTGTGAATATTACTCACCGACTCTAGACCAGTGGACTCCAATCGCTGCCATGTTGCGTGGGCAAAGTGATGTTGGGGTTGCTGTCTTTGAAAATAAAATCTATGTTGTTGGAGGCTATTCTTGGAATAATCGGTGCATGGTGGAAATAGTTCAGAAATACGATCCAGAAAAAGATGAGTGGCATAAAGTGTTTGACCTTCCAGAATCACTCGGTGGCATCCGAGCCTGCACTCTCACCGTGTTCCCCCCAGAGGACAATACAGGGTCACCATCCAGAGAGTCTCCTCTGTCAGCACCTTAGAACATCCCTTGACTTATGATGTTGTAGTAACACCTCTGCACTGCATCATGGAGTCTGTTCCTCTTCTTCAGTAGTTTCTGTTAGGCTTAGCCTACAGCGTTTTGTACGATTACTGGAAGACAAAAAGACTTTGACCTTATTTGTGCTGTTTGTTTGGCCTAGAATGTTTGTCAAGTGGTTCCAAACCCCCATGTACTCACCTGAGCCAAGTGTTTAACAAATGAGAAGATACTGTCTGTAAAATGTATGAACTAGGTACGTTATTAATGTTGTGTATTGGGTGTGAGGTACCTTCTAGCTGACATTCGGAAGTCCAATGAGTTAAATTTGTACTGACCATGTTCTTTCCCCAAATTTCAGAGTTCGATCCTTTTTCCTTCCCGTTTTGACCGCAGGTGACAAGGGGAGGTAAACCCACATCAATGTGAGCTATGACAGGGGGTTGCCAAGGGGCCTAAGGTTACTTCTCTCTCTTCACAGAGTCATCTTGATATATCTGTTTGCCCACCTGAGCTGGGGGTACTTTCAGCATATGAAGTTTCTTAGGCAGAGGGGAGAGATAAAGAGATTTTAAGCTATCAGCACTACACAGGGTGCAGATCTCACAGAGGTTGGGGGGTTTTTGTATCATATATCAAGTGTTTTTCCAGAGCCAGTTGAATGATACTTCAAACAAAAGATATTTAAAATGTTTGGGGGTTTTGAGTTGGATTTTTTTCCAGGACTTGGCTTCCGCTTGCATGGGAGCACACTATTAACTAATGGGAATTCAGTGCGGTTGTATATTCTGCTGTATGCCTGTACTGAATATAGGTAGATAAGGGCTAGAAACATTAACTTAAGCCACTGAATTTGACCAAATCTTTCCATCAGATTGAATTGAATCTACCTTTTCTCCTTTGCTGTTGAGATAACTTGCATAATGTGTCCTCTGTATAGTCTCCATTAATAAGGTTATTTAGCACAAGGTGCAGCTTCATTGGGAGCTGCTTTTGCTCAGTGGACTTGGACTACCACATTTTACCTTCTTTTGTTCAATAAAACTTTTAACTGCAGCTATTCAGTTTGAGCTACATCATTAGTGCATTGGGTTTGATTCCTCTGCCTCACTGGCCCCAGGATGTGTATTACATGTCTGGGTGGGGAGGTTGGTCTTCTGGGAAACCACTGCAGAAGTGATCACAGGGATACTCCTAAAGCAGCCTGGGCAATATGAATTGTCACCTTAAGAATGCTCTTCTTTGCTGTGCAAAGCCCCAGATGGGAAATGTCACTCTGTTGTTTCACAGTGTCTCAGTCATTGAAGTCTCCTGTGCTACCAATACATGTTTTCCAGCTCAGACGTAAGATTTTAGAGCCTGCTTGAGTTTAAATCCCCTGAAATCCATTCCTGGATACCAAAAAGTAGTTGAAGTAGTTGCAACTCCTGTGGATAATATTAAGTATAACCTGCTGTTGTATGCTGGGGAAGAGGAGCTCTACTGTTCCCTATGGAGCAGTGGGTGTCTACACATTCAGAAGAAGGTTGAGGTGGGTTCTAACCAGTATGAGATGGTTAGAAGTCAGGACGTTGCCCAAGGAAGTTATGAATGCCCATCCATGGCAGTGTTGGACAGGGCTTGGAGCAACCTGCTCTAGTGGAAGGTTGGAACTGGATGAGCTTTAAGGACCCTTCCAATCGAAACCAGTCTATGAATCTATGTCAAAGTTCTGTGTCTGAGCCTTGAGAATAGCCCAGGAGGTGGCATATGGCTACCATGCAGATTTCTTTCAGTGGTTCATTAGCTATTACACTTAAAGTGGAAGAATGATTTTGGAATGACTTTATGTCATTAGTGTTGGGCACAGCAGAGTGGATTAAATGTAGTGCTTCAATCAAATTAATCTTTGAGGTTTTGTCTTAAATCCTCCCCTGGATTAAAGTGTTCACATTAGTTAGCACCTCCCCCACAGGAGTGAAAAGCAAACATCAGAGATTGGCCCAAACCTGCAAACTGTGTTGTGCTGTGATGCAGTGTGAAGTGACTTGATGCTCATTGACATCTTTAACCATAGCATAAGAAACTGTTGTGGTTTAAGCCCAGACATAACTCAGCACCATGCAGTTGCTCGCTCCCCCCTCTTCCTCCCCGCCTCTCCTGGAGGGATGGGGAGGAGAATCGGAAGAATGCAACTCCCACGGGTTGAGATAAGAACAGTGCAGTAACTGAGGTATAACACAAACCACTGCTGCTACCACCAATAACAATAATGACAAGGGAAACAACAAGGGAAGAGAATACAACCACTCACCACCCGCCGACCAATACCCAACCTGACTGAGCAGTGATCCAACCCTTCCAGGTGACTGCCCGCAGTTTATATACTGGGCATGACGTGCTGTGGTATGGAATACCTCTCTGGTCAGTTTGGGTCAGGTGTCCTGTCTCTGCTTCCTCTTGGCTTCCCCTCCTCCCTGGCAGGACATGAGGCTCAGAAAGTCCTTGGTCAGACCAAAACATTCTAAGCAGCAGCTAAAAACATCAGTGTTATCAGTGCTGTTCCCAGGCTGAATGTCAAAACCACAGCACTGCACCAGCTACTGAGAAGGAGAAAAATGACTGCTACTGCTGAACCCAGGACAGAAACCCTTTCCATCTCTGAATCCACAGCTGTAGATGTGCTATAGCAGATATTCCACCTCCATTTTCAGGCTGTTCTCTGAAGGGTAAACCCATTGTAGTACCTGGAGCCAGTAGTATCAGGATGAAAAGCAGCTGCCTTTTTTTCCATAGATTCTGAATTAGTGAATTTTGCAGTGATGGTACCTAAGTAAGAAAAGCATCTGGATAAAAAGCAGCACTTGCCAAAAGTGCTTGTTTCCATAAACCATCTGCTTAGGCCAGGCTGGTATCCATGCGAAGGAACCAGCACCGAGTGACTCAAGACACCTGGGACAACATTTCCCTTTTGCTGTCTTTTGAAACAGGACAAGAATGTTGGGAAGAAAACCTGGGGAAACCCAGGTTACGTGAAGTTCCTCATTCCCATTGAAGAGCTGATCACCTGCAGGTGTCTGTGTTCTGTGGTTCCCCTTCCCTTAGAAAGCTGTGTAAAACCATAGAATCCCAGCCTGGTTTGTGTTGGAAGGGACCTTAAAGCCCATCCAGTTCCAGCCCCTGCCACGGGCAGGGACACCGTCCACTGGAGCAGCTGCTCCAAGCCCCATCCAATTGGTAGCTTTTGCATGTGGTGGTTTCGGGATTTTCCTGTTATATTCTCACCAGAAAATACCTCATTGCTTTGACTATTTTTGCTACTCCGGCACAAAGCCACCGTTTCATGTCTTTGATGTATTTTCCATGTCTATGAGTCTGTGCTGTTGTATTAGATAAGACTAACCATGACTTGCTAATGAGGATTACTGTATTCCCAGAGACAAGCCAAGAGGATTTTTAGCAAGGGGGTAGACTAACGAGGTCACCAAGAGGATGTGTGGTTGCATTGAATATTGCTCTTTAATGTACAAGCTTTTTGCAAAGGATTAGCCATTGTAAATCCCGTCATCTTCCCATGCTGGGTGAGTATCACTTTGAAATGATATTTAATGGACCACTTCCAACTCTTATGTCATTTACTGTCTCTGGCCATACTACTGGTGGCTTTTGTTAGCAAAAGGCTGCTGTGACCTTACGATACGCAAACCTCTCCACAGTCCTCCTCCATTCTCTCTCAGAACAATGTTGTTCAGGGATAAAGGGTTCGTATAAAGGGAAATGAGCTTCAGCTGTACCAGTGGAGGGAGGGACATAGAACGAAAAGAGTGCTTCTACGTGTAGAAAACCCCTGGGATGCCTGATGAGTCGGATGGCTTGGGGCCCCTGGAGCTCTGGATCCCTCCTACCTTAGAGAAGGTCTGAAGCTGCCATTGTAGAAAGGAACCTGCTTTGAGGCTGAGATCTCTCGGAAAGAGCAGGAATGAGGATTCAGATACTTCCTTTGAAAGACTTACACCCTGAGGTTTAGCAGTAACTGCAAAATGGGTTAATTCCCAACTGGAGTTGCCTCTCACTAAGTGTCTGATGGTGTGAGAGCTGACATACAGGGCTCTGCCCAACTGTGCTAAATGAACTCCTGATGGGGTTTCTCTTCCAGCAGGATTAAAGCTGCCTACACCAAATTAAAGCTGCCCGTTTCATTTAGGGAGTGCAGGAGCAGAGCTCAGGGGCTTGGTGAGCGAACAGAACATATCTCACCCTCCTTTATCGAGATGGTCCCTGAGGGCTGGTTGCAAATGTGGAGCAATGGCTAGTGCCACCACCTGCAGCAAAAGGACCACCAGAGCCCTGGAGCATGTTGCCCAGAGGATGAGAGCTCAGGATCACAGCTGAGGAGGAAAAGCTTTATCCTCTGAGGCTGCTGTCCTGGGGGAAGATGCTGCAATGAAATGGTGCACAGGGCACGGGGGTTTCCAGCTGCCATCACTCATCTCAGTGCATAGCACCTATGAGCGAGCAGGAGAGTTCATGGAATGGGTTTGGGTTGGAATGGGTACACACCAAAACAAGCAGATCTCAGCAAGCCGCCAGCCCAGGCAATGGCTCTGGGGTCTGCAGGGGAGCAGTGCAGTGGTCACTCATCCATCACCTCATAGGGTGATGAAAAGTGAGAAGACTGGAGCTGGTGAGGGATGGTGCGAGCAGGGGCAGGGCTGCCTGCAGGGTGGGAGAGGACCTGGCTCAGCAGTGGTGGGAAAGGTCAAGTCTGGCTGCACAATGCAGAATGTGTTACAGCCCTAAAGAAGTGAAGGATCAAGGAATCCAGTGATAGGAGTGAGGGGTCACTCAGCAAGAGGGGAAGATGTGCAGAAGAAAAGGTTCTTTTGTATCACTCCAAAGGCACATCTGGCACATCTGCCCTCGAGTGCTGCCCCTCTGCCATGGCACCAGCTCCTAGGTCATGTTTTGGAGGGTGTGGATGGCCTGGGATGTTGCTCCGTGTGCTGGTGATGCTCAGGTTGGCACACAGTGGACAGGCTGGAAATGGGAGCAGAGCTGAGCCTGGTTGTCCCTGGTCTCTGCATGTGCCATGGTTGTGAATCTCAACCCCAGGTTGCAATGAGGTTGTTATATACAACACGAAGTGATATTAAAGGGAATTAAAAGTTCAAAATGTATTTAAAAACCCACAGTGCTCCTTACTTGTATGCAGCACAACACCCCCAGAATGGTAATACCCAATTTCATCTTCTCTGGCTGATCACAGATATGGATTCATTCAAACAGCAGGGAAGGAATTAAGTGTTAATTTAACAGAAGGGAAAGGCTACTAAGGAATTAGATTAGATTCTTAAATTAAATATCAACCCGCAGAAAGGCTTTCTGAGTGCTGCAGCCCGCCTCCTGGGTAATTCTCTGCAGTAATAAAGCAAAAAGGTATCAAGTGTCTGACAAATGCTAAGGCACTGCCCCCACACAGCGGGACAGAAGTGTGCTGGTCCTTATGATGTCTTTATTATTATTATTTTTATGCATTATTATAATTAGTATTGCATAGTATAATTAGTATTATTATAAACTTGAAGATTTGCTTTGCTCTCTCCATGTTCCCAGGATGGTTCAGGCTGGGAGCAGTTGAAGCTGCTGGCAGAAGTAGGTGGGTTCAAGACATGTCCTGGACTGAGCATCACAGAATCCCAGCCTGGTTTGGGTTGGAGGGATCTTAAAGCTCCTCCAGCTCCAATCCCTGCCACGGGCAGGGACCCCTTCCATAGAGCAGTTGCTCCAAGCCCCTGTGTCCAACCTGGCCTTGAGCACTGCA
>JANRGW010019337.1:0-23885 GCA_024733675.1 Psilopsiagon aymara | reverse complement strand
GGCAGGGTGAGATGGAGCTGAGGAGCAATTCCTGCCCCAAAGGGTGCTCAGCATTGGAACTGCCCAGGGCAGGGCTGCAGTCACCATCCCTGAGAGTGTTCACACACTGTGGAGACAAGGCCTCAGTGCCATGGGTCAGTGGTGGCCTTGGCAATGCTGAGGAATGGTTGGACTGGATGAGCTGAAAGGTCTTTTCCAACCTGGTTGATTCCATGATTCTAAGGTTTCTTGAAGGGCTTCTATGTGGTGGGTTGCTCCTGGTGTGTCTGGGTTCAGGACTTGTGGGTACTGGGAATGGCACCCCTGCAAAGTGCCTTTTTGTAGCTACAGCACTGCAGAAAGCTCTCCGGGACACATCATCCACTTTGTAGTCACTCCTTAGCTGAAACATCATTGCTTTCAGTCTGGTGAGGCTGGACAGGGCTTGGAGAAACCTGGTCTAGTAGAAGGTATCTCTGTTTATGGCAAGGGATTGGAACTGGATGAGCCTTAATGTCCTTTCCAACCCAAACCATTCCATGATTCTAAGATTCTATAAAAAAGCATTGGGAAATGCAATGGGAGGCAGAGAGGATTGCTCCTTTGGGCAGGTGACCACAACAATAGAGGTGGGATGAGCCATACAAAGAAGTGGCAAAGCTGACAAAGTCAACCCCCATTACTTGCCAGAAGTCTGGTATGAGCACCGTGGCTGGTGTCGTGATGAGCACTGTAGTTGTTGCAGCTTCCTGTGGCCTGTTACTACCACCATCATATTTTCTCCCTCTGAAAGATGGGCAAAATCATTAAGCCTAATTCTGCATTGAACCTAGACCCAAATGCTTGCCCTATCCCCATTCTTTCAGCCTTGGAAACACATGATCAACTCTAACCAACAATAATCTTTCTCCCTACTGTAGTAGCCTCTTTTCCCATGGAAGGGAAATTCTACTTACTGGTTTGATACAAGTAGCCATGAAGAGCATCATCCGAGACAGAGATGAGTAGTCGCTGCTTAGATCATACACAAGCCCTGCCAAAACCCGCAGACTAGGTGTTCCTCCAACAGCCTTGCTGCCAAGGCTGGATTTGATCATCTTTTTATATATAGCAGGTCAAGAACTCAGAAAAGTCATCCAGAAGCAGGAGCATGGGGCATCCATGCTCATCAGTGCGTAGACCCAAGGAAGTAGGATCCTTGAGGTGAGCTTCTTTTCCAAGGACTTGAATGTATCTCCCACCTCCTGTGTGTTGAGACATGAAGATTGTTGCTATGCAGGACAAAAATAATCTCATATTTACCCTATGTATGTAGGAAATAACATGTTCACTGGACCCAGCAAGTGTTGATTTGTGAGACTGCATCAGACTCCAAGCTGCAGTACTGGGAGCAGTGCTGCCTTGAGGGATTCCTCAGTTTATGTTTTGTTGTGGGGACACAGTAGTTTGCAAGAAGTGTTGGGACTTGGCATCAGTCTGGTCCAAAAGGACTGAGGGTCACCAGCAAGTCCCTGTGGCAGGTTTTTTTCATCAGTTACTTAACTGTTATGGGAGAGCTCAGATCTTCTCCATTTACTTTGCAGATGTTAAGGGACCCCAAATACCATAGAATCTATATCTCTAGAAATATTTCTGCTCTTTATCTCTACACAGAAAGGTAAAAGTAATCCCTGCACCCACATTTAAACACAGTGACTCCCCTTCAGCTTATTGGCAATCATGTGGTTCAGATTCTATCCTAAAATTGGTTGGTCCTGTCCTATCTCTATCCTAGAAAGCTCTTCTGCTTTGCACGCCTGGTCTCTTGTGAAAAGCAAGGCCCTCAGAACAGGAGTTCAATAATAAAAAACTCCCAAAGATTTCCAGCACTGCAAGGAAAGGAGAGATCTACAACCAGGCATAAGTTGTCAACTCATCTTCTAAACGTCGTAAGAACTGTGATGCTCCTCTCCCTAGTGCTGGGCTGTAGGAAAGGGTGAGGCTCGGCTGCCGCTTTCTCTGAGAATAGAAACCAGCAGGAAGGAACTGAGGAGTGAATGTTTCCTCAGGATCAATATGTGGAGATTCCCTGTCTGGGAAAGGGAGGGGATGGAGCAGGAGCTGAGATCACAGCATCCTCAAGGGACAGGTCTGTTCAGGTCTACACCAACGCTGGCGGCTGTTTTCTTCCCATCTCACTAGGCAGTGCTACCTATTTCAGAAACTTTGCATCTTCAACAGCAAGTACAAGAAGCAGGACCCTGCTCACTGCAGATAATTTTAGTTAATTACCCCATAAAAAGTACCTGGGCAGATGCTTTGCATGCTGCCATGAGGTGTCACACAGCATGGGGCCTCTTACCCAAGTACTGGTGTGCCAGGCTAAAAAGGGATAAAGAGCAAAGCTATAGCTTTCCTTTTCTCATTTACTCTGCATGGTCTGAGGCTGAAGCCCAGGCCCTATTCTTTGCATGGGTCCATATATTTCTGCTTTTAGACCATGTTGTAATAACACAGGTCTGTCTCTGCTTCTTAATGCTCCCCTGGTCCCAGCCCCTGAACCCACACTCCAACCAAGGTAAAACCACACAGCAAAGTGAGTGCTTATTGCAAGGCAGCAGGATACCACTCAAATTTAGCACACTTCTTGAAGGTCTCAGTGCTGCAGCATAAAAAGTTGCAATTGGCACAACTGCAGGGAGCTGAGGAAGAGGGAAGCTGCAGAGCTGAGTGAGACAGCAGCAATAGCCAGAAACGAAATCCAGGGTATTCCCACAGCTGCAGAGTGCCATGTGCCTATTTATATCCCTGGTCTTAGCATCCACCCATTTCCTTATACCATAACCTCATTACTGATCACTGCTAATATAAACATGCTAAGGCTGCACTTGAGTACCAGGAGCTTCCTTGCTCCCAGGATCCACAGCTCTTGAACAGTTCCCCACTCAGTGGGATGAGGAGATGGCACTGGATTTCAAGCAATTTCAGGGGACCTGCTGGGTTCATCTTTTGATTGTATTATCTAGACAACTCCATGGCAAACATCCAAAGACTACAATTCAAGGGAAAAAACCCAAATCAGGGCATAACTGGGCTGTGAACATTCTGGCTTGAGGTGGGTGACAGAAAGCCCCGTTCTCTTTATATTTATAAGAGGTATGAGATAGATCTGTCTCCTCTGATGACCAATATTACAGCTTTCAAACCCATTTGATCACCAGAGATGACCACTGCAAAACTCATGGAAGCATGTCTTGTGCTTTGCCTTATTCCCTAGGCTATTTACCATGGAGTAGGACTAACAAGGATGTTTGTAGAGAAGAGAACCTTCCTTCTACTTCCGCCTGTTGCTTCTTGTCTGGCTGGTGGGGAGGGGGTACAACTCACCCACACTTTGTCTTCTGGGTGATTCCAGATTTTAGCTGCTGCTTTCCATTAAATGTGCTACATGAGCCACTGGATCCCTGTGGTCCCCAGGGAGAATAGGTGACATCAGCTTGCTTAATACCATCACTTTTTAATTTTGAGCCTCTCTTGCTATGTAAAATGATTTGCTTAAAATCTAGAAGCTTGTGCTTCTGGCATCTCACAGAGGAATAGTCCTGACCATATATAAGTGAAATCAGATAAAGATAAGAATAAATTGTGGAGGAAATAATATGGAGAGAAGAACAACAGGGAAAAGACAAAGACAAAGGGCTGGGACGATGTACAGACAAATAACACTGGGAGGAACCTATAACAGTGGATATGGGAGTTAAAACAGCTGAAAACTGATTCTCAGTATGATGCATTTTAGCATTTAACAGTATATAGGAAAATGCCCAGTATAAAGCATTTGGAACTTCCTATATTTCAGTCTGTGCCCATTGCCCCTCATCCTGTTGCTGGCACCATTGAAAAGAGTCTGGCTCCATCCTCTTGGCACTTGCTTTAAGGCTGTTTTTAAAACACAGCTATAGGAAAATGCAGCACTGACAAGCAGGAATGTTCATTTTTGAAGCTTAAAAATGTCTATATCTACATATGTCCTTATGTCACCTGTACCTTGTGTACTGAGTGCTGTCCAGGTGCACTGGTCCTCCTTACCTCCTCTCAGCTGGCAAGGGATGCTGAGCACACCACAGCACAAGGCACAGGCATTTTCACTCCAAATACTACCAGACACTTGGGGTCAAGGGGCTGAAGACGAAAGGAGGAACTAGTGCTACTAAGGAGCCCCTGTGACCCAGACCTCCCTTGCAAGAGGGATGGTTTGAGGTTTGGATCCTCGACCTTAGTAGCAACTAGCAAGGGCAGGAGGTCATTCCTGCCCCTCACACAGCCATCCCTGCTATACCATGTGCCAAATCCAGCCATTAGGACTGCTCTCCAGAAGGATCCTTGAGAACAAAGATTTGCCCCCTTTAAAGTACCAATTTACACAGGAGGAACATGGACTCCATCCCAGAAGCCATATGGAGTCTGGGTTCTTCCTTCCAGCTGCGTAGTTCAGTTTGTCCCAAACCCACAGAAACCTCCCCTGGATATGGAAACAAATATCCCAAACAATGCACTTCCAAGAACTTTCTTTTTGGGGTAGGGTAGATATGAGGTTATTTTCTTAACACATCCCCCCCCCCCTTCTTTTTTCCAAGTTAACAACAGAGAGCTCATACCTGTGATTTTGATGTCTTGCTGAGAGTATGTGGAGAATTTTCTCTGGCTTTGAAAAACTGGAAGAAATTCTGGCACAATTCCGTGTCTTCTGCCTTGCTCATCCCTTTAGGCTACCGCATCTGCTGCAACGAATGGTTTCTTTTGGCTGGGCTGGAATATTTTCCTCGGCTTCCCTAACTTTGGTGATAAGCTGCTCTCTTGAGTGTAGAGATGGAGGCAGTTTTCCAAGGGTACTTTGTGTTGAGCTGAGCTCCTCTTCAGACACCAACAGGAGGAATGCATTTTCAGGAGTCCATTACCCCCCAAGGGGGGTAATGCTGCTTATGGATAGAGACAGAGAAAGGCTTGGCGTGTGCCTGGCAGAACTTGTCTATTGAATCTTTCCCCTTTTTCCAAAGATAAATAAATAAGGAATAAACGCTTTGTTGAAATGACTGTTTTGGCAAGAAATGTTTGTTTGAATAAAAAATGTCCCTGTTATTGTAATAATGCCCCAGTTATTGGGTTTTAGTTACTTGCAAAACCTCCATTTTATTTGTTTCATGCGAGCTCAGAAATGTGAAGGTTTTTCTTCTCTCTTCACTCTAATAAATGAGTGTCAACTTTTGCAATCAGAAATATATTTCACAAGGAAGGAGTCATTTCCGAAAAGTCTCTATGAGGTGGCCAGCAAGTGGAGGGCTTGACGTGAAAAAGCTGCCCCTGATGATTATCCTTGTCCTCATCAAAGAGGCCAAGAAAGGATTTCTTCTAGACTCTCAAATAAGGTTTTGCTTCAGGTCAGAAACCTCTCATTCACCAGCGATACCCTTAAACCTCTCAATGGCCATACATGTTCTTTTTGGTTCGACTCCCAGCTTGCACACATAGAAGTCAATTCTGAATCTCCTTCCATCACTGAAAGAGGACAACTTTCTCTATCACTGCAGCCTTATCTTTTCATCACTCTCTCCTACTGGCTTCTGCTCTGGTGCGAGCTGCATAGAGCAAGGATTGTTGTTCTGTTGTGGCTTGTGCAGAACTGTGCACACTGAAGTCCTTGTGGAGATGACAGAAATCACAGTTTTCTGCTGAAAATAATCTCACAGGGTTTAATTTAGGCACAGGAAATCCTTCCTTAGCTCCAAGTTAAAATCTCCACCTGTAGCTAAGATGCCCTCTTCCTTCACTCATGACTTTTTTTGTTCCCATGAAGGAGTTGCAACACTCAGGTCCATGGCTGTTGAGCTATGATCCAGCTGGGTAATCCTGTGAAACATTTCTAGATTGACTAATCTTCTCTTAGGGAGGGATGGGGTAAGATAACCAGTAACAAAACAAAACCAAACCCAAATCCTCTCTGCTGCTCACCAGCTGGAGAACTTCAGCCAGGTCCAAAGACAAAGTATTGGCTCCAGCAGGGGTCTGTAACATATTGTAAGCATCCAAAGACTGAGAAGCTGCCAGGTGGTATGGAAAGGACAAAGGAGTACGGAAATCCTTCTTGTAATAGTTTTCTGCATGGCACATGAGTTCAGAGACCATCAATGTTAAAATGTTCTAGTTTCAGTCAAGGGTCACTGCTCACTTGCCATAAGAGGCTGCTTATTTCTATGTTAGCTGGCTAGAAGTTAGAGAGCTTATTCTCTGCTCCAGTGTTGCATGAAAATTAGATGCATGGAGAGCTTAAAAGACAGTGATTTAAAAGATCTGTGGGTAAAATCCATGGAGGAATTTTTCTTAATGTGTTTTACACTAAAATATTCCCTGGATTGGTCTGGAAGTCCCTGAGATTCAGATCAGAGTCTGCCACAGGAGATGCCATTGCACGTTAAACTGGTGTCCCTGCCCATGGCAAGGGGGTTGGAACTAGATGATCTTAAGGTCCTTTCCAACCATAACTATTCTATGATTCTAGGATTTATCTCTGGGGAGCATGTCCTGGCTATTGTTGGAGACAGAGGACAGTGAAATGGACCTTTGGAGGTTTGTCCAAGTGAGACCAGTTTATGGTGTTGGAACCATGAGACTAGTCCCAGACTGAAGGCTTGAAAGGCAGGTAATATCTGGGAAAAGGCTGATTACAGGATCCTAATTCTTACAGAATCATGGAATCATTTAGATTGGAAAAGACCTTTAAGATCATTGAGTCCAACCATTAGCCCAGCACTGCCAAGCACACCACTAAACCATGTCCCTCAGTACCACGTCTACATGTCTTTAAACACCTCCAAAGGACAGTGACTCCACCACTGCCATTGTTCCAATGCTTGAGAACATTTTTGGCGAAGAATTTTTTCCTAATATCCATCTAAACTTCCCCTGGCACAACTTGAGGCTGTTTCCCAGTGTCAGTGGGCCAGGTTTCCAGATGGGTCAGATCACTTTTCACTCCTCCAACTTCAGCTCCACCAGCATCTTAAAGAGCATTTAAAGAAAATTTCAACATTAATCTTGCATTTTAGTGCCTCAACAAGGCACTAGAAATGAACTCCAACAGTGTACATAGACAACAGCAGCCATTTCTCCTTTGAACTTCTTGTCATGGGCAGAGTCTGGAAGGAATAGTAGGTAGATAGGCATATGGTGTTTGCCAAACCAATGAAAAGCCTGATAAATATATGTCAAGGAGTCGCAGAGTCAATCTGAGGCATTTCTGCATTAGCAGTACCTGAGAGGCTCCAGCAGCTCCCCAGCACCCACAGTTCATCCTGGTACTTAATTCACAGAGGGCAAGAAAATTTCCCCAGCTTCTTAGAGGAACTTGTTTGCACATTGCTCTAAAGGGCTGAGGAGGGAGTTCAACTTGCAACACACCAAGACCACAGAGCCTGCCCTTCTGCTCCTTCATGCAAAAAGATGGGATACCAGCGTGCCAGCAGGGTTTAGGGAACTCAGGAGAGGTCTTGTAGACCTTTGAACTACTTGCTCCAGGTCTCAGGGGTTCGTCCTACGAGTAGGACAAAAAGGGAGTGCTGACAGATTTATTGGCGTCTCTGCTTTAAATGCATGGAGAAGCAAGAGATAGGAAAACCAGGACTAAATGTTTCAAAAGAGCCTATATGGTATAATATACGATTTAGGAGCCTATATGACATTTTAATATCAGTCAAGGAATGCAGAAACCTAAACTGTATCCACTTGCACTGAGGAAACTACATGGATTGCAACTGAAGACTTCACTCCAAATGACTTGCCCAAGTTCACATGATCAATGCAGTACAATTACACCCAGGGCTAGAGCCACAGAATAATGTAGGTTGAAAGGAACTGCAAAAAGGTCCCTAGTCCACTTTGCTCCTCACCCTGTGTCTTTGTGCAAGTAATTCCCAAGAGCAAACCATGGTCTGGTGGTCATCATATGGTGAAGAAAGACCGACAACAAAAATAGATAGCTGCTTGTCAAGAGGCAGAATATCATCAGAGATATTCTGAAACAGGTTATTCATGCTGTCCTTCTTGAGCTTTCTGCAGAAGTCCTATCATACTTTTTACATGCCTGGGAAACAGATCAACCCACATTAAATCAATGCCTTAAATTAAAGACATTACATGCCATTGATACTTCTGTGATAAAGGCCACAGCAACTACAGCTTTGGAGGTACCCAGTAGCTCCACATAGATTCTTTCTCTGTGATAAATGCAGCTGTGTTGCTCATCTGATCTAGGATCCTACGAACATGTGCATGACCCTTGCCCTGAAGTGTTCAAGGTGTACTGCCAAATGTCAAACAGTGTCCCTTCCACCACATGCCTTGGGGAGATTGAATCACAGGCCAGTGGATCTCATCTGACATTTACTAAAGTGCTGGCCCCTTCATCTACGCTAGTGGAGAACTGCAAAGAGCACGGGGTCATCACAGGTCTCTTGCTTCTCCATGGTTGCGCGTAATTCTTCTGCTCACCTTCAGGCCAGGTCCCCACATTGCCTTTGTATGCCTGGTTAGTAGGATGTCAAAGATGTAGCTCACTTCTTTAAGGCTGACTGCAATAAAACAACAGCAGAGTCAAGGTGGCTGAAGCTCAAGCTGCAACCTGGAGTTAAACAAGTAAGGAAGAGTATTTTTACTCCATTCCCTTTTCTCTTGAGCTTTTTGGGCACAGCCATCTAGGAAAGGAACAGGAGCTGCTTCATCTTCCCTCTGCATGGACCCCAAAGCCACCTTGGATTGTCATAAGAAAAGTGGGGTGGTGATGACCAGCACAGAACACTGGTATTCGTATATCTCTGGCAGAGATATCTGCATTGCTAGGGTATTACATTTCTGAGTGGACAGCAGGGCACTTTCATGTGAAAAATACACATATCTGTGGTCTTCATTGCAGTGTTCACTACACAAGAACCACTCAAAATCAGTCCAATAATGATGGTTGGGGTTTTTTTACTGTTTCCTTAACAAAAAGTTCTCTCAAAATCCTCTCTGCCTGTGTCTTGCTCATTCTCTGTCTCTCTCTGTTTCTCCCTCTAATTTTGATTGCTTCCTTTGCACATCCATTTCATGACAAGCTTGTTTGTTGCTTTTGGCTACTGGGCCAGTATATATAGCGGATTACAATGGAGTCTCTGTTCCTGCAGTGGTTGTTAAGTTGCCTTAAACAAGTGCCAACTGCAGTCTGAATCTGTTCATCTCTCTTTTCTTTTTTTTTTTTTCTTTTTAATATATAAATGTATTTTAAGAAAATAATTGTTCCTGAGATTTATTTGACAGTCAAGATTTCCTAACACTGAACAAGTCTGTAGCTTTTGGTTGAAAGTCTTTCTTATACATATATGAACATGATTGATTGAAAGAAACCAGTTCCAGACACCCACCATGGAGAAAATTCCCACTGGAAACCACAGTGGAGCCTCTCAAAACCTGTCCCTGGAAGCTGGAAACGTCTCTTGCCGTGAAACTGAGAGGGCTTCACAACCTGGGGGAATCTCATTTGCCTTAAAAAATTCCCTTTTGATTCCCCTAAATGCTTTCATCTATCCCATCCAGGAACCACTGGTGCTGACATTAGCAACAGATGTCTCCTGTGGACTTCCAAGGTCATTTTGCTCTGGATCTCTTAATTTTTTAAGTGAGTTGAACCAAACGTGGATGCTTCTCTTTGGGAAACAGTTTAGTTTTTATTTTGAACTTGTATTTTCCCCAGTCACTACTACAATTAGATTTCACCAAAAGGCATCAGCCTGGTGTCCTACAATTTTACAGCATCCATCAATGAGTTATTCCCTATAAATAATGCAGAACTGGAGAGGTTGGATGAGACATCTGCCTGATATTTCCTCTTCGCTTGTCCTCAGGCTGTGATCAGCTGATGGAAAAAGCTCTGTCTAAATATGGCTTTCACAGTGTAGATGTAGGTAGAAACCTATATACAAGATCACTTTTCCTGTTTTAGGAAGTGAGTGCTCCAGATCCCACCCACCTGCAAAAGCAGAACCTGCATTACCCCTGAGGCTCAAACCTGTAGATTATTATTATTACATTAAACACTTTTCACCCTCAGCTTTGGAAATTTCCCATTGATCTGCATATCAAAGACTGGAGGAAATACCTTAATAGCTGACATACACATGCAGAAACCCACTCATCTGGGCTGATCCTGGTGTCTCAGGTCTCTGGGGCAGGCAAGGACAGCCCTTTACACCCCTTGTAGGTACATTACCCACACTTTGAGGTTTAGTTTCAGGGGTGTCCCCTGGAGATGCAGCAGCCCCACGGTGCAGCCCTGCTGAGGCTGCCCAGGACCACAGCCAGGCCAATCTCTTTCTGAGAAATGGAAACCTCCCTTCACCAGCACAGAGATTTGGGAAGAGCAAAGCTGTGAAAATGTGATGTTTGAAGGCTGCTGGAAAGAAAGCATGAGGAAAACATGTGAAAATATCAAATGTGTTGTTTTCCCGAAGGCAGAAACGCTGAACTATTACATTCTGAATTGGTCAATGACCCTTGTTTTGGAATAATGGTTCATAACGACCTGGCTTTTATTTTGTTTCTTAAAATGATAAAAAAGTTAAATAACCCTAAAACAGTTTGTTGCCAATTAAATGAAACATTTTGGTTTGAATTAAAATGAACAATGCAAATTTACTTTAGATAAAAATACCTTTAAAATAGTTCAGCTTAGTTTGACTCCAATTGATTTTTCCCTTTTCTTTTTCCTTCCTATCGTCCACATTTTCAGGTTCACTTAGTCAGCCAGGACACCCAAATGCGAACCTCAAGAGGAACAGTTCAGTCTTTTCTTTCTCCCTGTAGCTGTTCAGGGCTACTGAATTGTTTGATTCAGGCTGCTGAATGCAAAAGTGAGCAAAAGGTTGTCTAAGTGAAAAGGGCTCCCACATATCTTTAGTAAAATCTTTAAAGTCATGCTTTTTCCTTCCAAAAACTTAATCAAATGAAAACTAAGATGTCCTGGCAGCCTTCTGCATAGGCCAGCATCAATAGAGGCTTTTCCTATCGAGGACCTAACAGAAATATCCATCTCCCCGGTTCGCTTCTGTCCATGCTGTCTGGATGTGAGTTGTCTCCTGATTCCCAATGCCCCTCTGAATTCTGGGCCAAAACGATTATTTTACCCTGAGTCAAACCTCTGATGATGTTCCAGGTATAGCAAAACTCCAGACATCACCCTATAGGCTGTGAAGATTAGACCTGGAAAAGTCTAGCTCCCTCCACAGCCCTGCAAGACCATCCTGGCAGGTCTTCTGCACTCAAGCCTTCTTACCCTGCTAGGTCATATCATGCCCCAGGACATGCAAAACGCACTCTTGGCATCATGCTGTAAGGAACATCATTCCAGCAGGCTGCAACCCAGCTTTTTTGCACTTTGAATTGAAACTCACTCCCTCACGTGCCCACAAAAATGATAATAGCTGTATTTCAGGGCTGCAAGTGGCTTGGAGGAGCTTCAGTCCTGCGAACATCCCCAGCCTGCTCTGATGGAGCCAGCCCAGCATACACCTTTGTGCTGGGGCAGATGCCCTCGGCAAGTTTACTGAAGTCTTTCCTGACCAAAGTGGGGCTCAACATCCCAAATGAACCAGGAACTTCTGCTAAACACCCCTAGCAGTAGGACCAGCTCTTGCCATCCCTCATAGGGATGCTCAGATGTTGTTAGTGCAGTGCCGCACACAAGCGCTGTCTCCTGGCTCAGATTAAACAAAGGCGTCACCAAACAGCAGGGAAAAAGCTATGGGATAATAGACTATATTTTCTCACAGTGTACAGAAAAATATGTTCATGGTAGACCTGAAAAATTTATGGTATGAACTTGAATTGTACATGTACTTGTGCAGTAACCACTGTGATTAATTTAAACTGAAAGAGGATAGATGTAGATTAGATATCAGGGAGAAATTCTTCCCTGTGAGGGTGCTGAGGCGCTGACACAGGGTGCTTGGAGAAGCTGTGGCTGCCCCATCCCTGGCAGTGCTCAAGACCATGTTGGTTGGGGCTTGGAACAAGCTGCTCTAGTGGAAGGTGTCCCTGCCCATAGCAGGGATTGGAACGGGATGAGCCGTAAGGCCCCTTCCAACACAAACAGTTCCATGATTCTATGATGCTGCAAGAGGACTAAAAGGGGGTATATACCAGGGGATGCAAGCCAGCACAGAGGTAAGTGGGCAGGAAGTGGGGGGAAGCAACGAGTACAGGAGATGGGAGATGGCAAGGGAAGAACAGGAGAGCTGCCCGGCATTGCCAGGCTTGGTGCTTGTTTGCCTGATAAATTCAACCCCAAGCAGAAAAGAAAGAAATGATGAAACGAAGAAAAGTAGCGCCAGTTGCGAGGCGAGAGCCCTGGGTGGATGCATTGTTTTACGGTCCAGACTGCATGACTGATTGGATTTCCCAACAATATTTCTCAATGCCTAAGAGTGAGAGGCCCCTGGGAACAATAACTTTCCTGCAGCTCAGAAGCTGAGTGATGAAGCCGTGGGTTAATAGCAATTAGTCTCCACACTGGCGGCTCCCTCTGCCACCTCCAGTTCTTTTTAATTTGCTGCTGGTCCCACAGCAGTGTAAATAATCCTTTGTTTTAAATCCACTGTAAATCTGCTGGTGAAAGAACTACGGCTTGAGTTACACAGCGTGGATCCTTGATGAATGCACCTGGGCAGGCTGGAGGGACTGGGGTACCTGTGCTCTCCTACAGAGATTCATGGTTGGCCGCTGAGCAGGTAGTTTTATCGACTTCTGTTTTCAGTCACCATACAGGTTTTACTGTTGGAGAGGTCAAGCGAGGAACAGCCACTTAATCCAGGCACCAAATGAAAACACAATTATCAGATGCATAAAAGAAAATAAATGAACTCTCCAACCTACAGCTCGGGAACATCGTAACTTTGGAGCAACTCGCACTGCATGATGAAGTGGAGCAGGGAGAATCAGAATGGCAAATGTAAGGGGTTGCTGAAAAAATATGTTAACATTTCACTGGCCAGAGGATCCACCTGAGATCGTGGACACAAACACAACATCCTCCATCCAAGGACTCCATAGACAGATGATCCCTGCCTTTGCTGGGAAGCACAAACAGGTAACAGCAAGTTGGTAATATCAGACCCTATTCTCCAGATAAACATCAGGGGTTTGGGTTTTTTTTCTATTTTTTTGGTGGTAGTTGGAGAAATTTTTGCTGGCAATGTCTCATCCATTATCTGTGGCCTGTGAACCATGCTGCCACTACAAGAAATGCATGAATTTCAGATGAGGACTGGGACCTAGCTAGACCTTCTCAGGGGTTGGAAAGGGAGTGATACTTTGGAACAGAAAAGCTAAAGAATCAACATGGATGCTATGCTTGGCACTAAAACAGAGTCTAGACTGGCTGACACTAATAACACTGAGCTACCATGCACATGTGAATGCATTTGGCACTTGATATCAGAGCACAAGCCTAGCTCTGTCACTTCATGGTGTTCGGGTTTGTTACGGAAGAGCTGGATGTCCTTTTGAGAAAATTAATGAAAAAAGGGGCTATACCTTTAAGTGCAGTTCAACTTCCCTAGCCAACACCAAATCCTGCTTAGGGGATAAAGAGACATAGAATGGCTTGAGTTGGAAGGGACCTTAAGCTTGTCCAGTTCCAATCCCCGGCCATGAGCAAGGTCACCTTCCACTAGAGCAGCTTGCTTCTCTGGGCACCCTGTGCCAGTTCCTCAGAACCCTCACAGGGAAGAACTTCTGCCTAATATCTAATTTAAATCTACTCTCTTCTCTGCATGCCACCAACTCAAAAAACCCTCTTGGAACGAGTCATGTAGTTCCATCAGGAAACATGGAAGAGAGGGAACTTTCTTGTCTCTTCTTTCATGGAGATCTTGGCCCACAAAGAGCTGTTGTGAGGAATTGGAGAGATCTCTAAAAGTTGCCTACACCAAGAGGTCATAGATGAACACTGAATGAGAAAATTCTGTTGAACCCCATGGTTTTCATCATGAGTCTCACCCAGACCATTCTGTGAGGCTCATCAGGCACCTATGGACCACTGTCACTAAGCTATATGGACTGCAAAGGGGTTGGAATGATGCCTTTGCAGCAGGCAAAGTGAGGCAACCCCTCTTGTGTGTACTAAGGCATCACCTTGTAGCATAGTACAGATAAGCCTCACTCATCTTTATCAAGGTTTCAAGGAATTGATATCAAACCCACTGAATGTGGATGGATGCCCAAGTTCTTTCTGGCTTTCTTGTTGGAATGATGGTGGACAGTTTGAGATGGCAAGCATGATCGCTGTAATCCTGAATGGAGGACCTTACGAAGGTTTCTGCCTACACACACGCACGAGACAAACTAAATTCCTGGAAGACTGAGAAGTGTGGCTGGAATATAAAGATCTACTTGCAGAGCTGTGCACTGGAGCATGCATGTCTCCTGTCAGAAGTGGCTTTCATAGCATCAAAAGCTTCCAGGACAGAAGAGCAGAAAGCATCTTCGAGCCCCTTCAAGACATAAGCCGTTTGTTTGACATTGTCCCTCCTTTGCTTTATGTCTACATGTTTGGTTGATAGGTTTTTTAATTCATTTTTTCTATTAAAAACCTCAAGTCAGACAAAAAAAAAAAAAAACATATTTGAGAACCTTTTGGCTTTTCTCATGTTCTTTCTTTTACTTTCTGTGCAACCTTCCCTGTAGACTACATCTGTGAAAAGGGTGCTGTGATTGATGAGAGTGATAAAGCACTTGCTTTTTCTCACCTTTCCTGAGGAAGAAGATGATTAATTGGAGAAAGATAGAGGTCCTCCTTGGATTTGATTAATACACACTCTTTCTCAGCTTGTGGAGCACCACCTCAGGTATTCCAACCACCTTTGTCACAATGACAGTGCAATAAAAACCAACTGAGCCCCTCGGCTGTGTCACTGTGTCTGCTGTGTGAATTAATCTGCTCTTGTGGGATCAGTCAAGACCCCAGAAAACCAAATCCTCAAAGCCCTCACAGACTATCAAGTAAAACACCTCTCAGACATCTGAGCTGTTTCTTCAGATTTTGCATCCATTTGCTGTTGACTCCTGATGGATGATGCTTCAGGAGTCGGGTGGGTGAGCAGCTGAGGGGTTGGGAAAACAGCAGTATGAATCATTTTACCCTCTGGTTTGAATATCACAAAGAAATATGATCCTACATTCAGACACTGTGGCATAAGTCTTCTCTATGTCCTCTGGATGTGGTAGCTGTTTTGAGAGAAATGGGTGGTTGTCTCTGCATCCTTCCTCAGGATCCTCATTCCACATGAAATCCATAATCTTGAACCAGCCCTAACTGAAGTCCTCAGGCAAACAAGCTTTTTGTGGGAGAAAAAACCCAGCTGCTTGTGCTTGTTACAGTGCTCAAGTTTCCCCTTTTTGCTTCGCTTTTAAAATGGGCTTGTGTTCCAGTATAATCCCAGACTCCTTCCCATCCTAGCTAGATCATTAAATGTTCCTGAGTGAAATGCCCCTTACAGATCCCACCATGGCAAGGCAGTGTGTGGAGAAGAGGGGGTGATCCATCCCCATGGGCTCTGTGCCTGAGGGACTGGACTTCTAGAAATAGGAAGTTGTAGTGAGAAGCAGAAACTGTGATCTGGGCAGAGATACATGGAGAGAAGTCGAAAGAGATCAGTGCCACCAATCATGGCAGGGTCTAAACCCTGCTGCAGAATATTTTGGGCTATTTGGGAGTTCTCATTTATACTTTAGCCTGGATTCCAGTTGACTTTCTGATTTACTAGCTCCTTTACTGCAAGGCCAGCTCAGAAATCTGGAAAGGATGCTTCTGAAAACGACTTCTTCTGAGCCCTCTGGTAGATTGAAACCCCAGGCCTGGGGAGGGCCAACACTGAAGGCATCATAATATTTTTGTTCTAAAACCAGAGCAAAGAAATTACACTTCTGGAGTCTAAATTCCTTCATGACACAGGCCAGAGAACGTCATCTGGTAATTTCTGTGGTTGAACCTTGTCCTTGGACAACTGTCCATTTTCAAAGCATAGGACTTTTCAGAACACTTTTCCGAGCACTTTTCCTTCTGGTCTGACATTTTACTTGCCCTGCAGAGGGCCAAAAATGGCTGGGTTTGTTTTTGGGCATGGGACACATTGGAGGAAACTTGATTCCATTGACTTCTGCGGTTAGTTTATTTAGAAGAAATCTACTCACCCTTTTTGAGTCATCGTTTTGACAAATATTTGACCTCTGAAGTACTTCATTATCCAGACGTGACCTGTGAGTAACTGATTTTTACTGTTAACTGGAAGTTCTAAACAAATAAGGAATCAGTTTTGGACCTACTGTGACAGACCATATTTCAAAATATTTGGTAAACCAAAATTAAAAGAATATTTTATTTCACATCTCATGGATTCCTGAATTTTGGTATTCAGATGAGTCTGAAATTTTCATTCAGAACTGGAAAAAAATGAAAAATCAAGTGGAATGATGAGTAAAAAAATGTAATACCTTGTTATGATTTTTGAAACGAAAAGTTCTGATTCTTTCAAATGATTTTTTAATGTTATCTCTTTGGGACTCTGAGACCCCTCCATGTATCTCTCACTGTTGCTAAAACTGTACGAAGGCCTCAGATTGCTTCTGACAACAGTTTCAGCCAAAAATGCCTGTGCCTGGCAGCTGCCACAGGGAAAAGGCATTAAAATCTGAATCTCTTCTTGAGCAAAGAACGTCACCTGGCTTTCATTACTTTATTTCTGTGCCAGCCATGAAATGTGCCTGTTTCTATGTGTGTTTATGCAATCCCAAAAGTGCAAGTCTAAAGGCTCTGGGCTTTATGCTACCAGGCCTGTTTGGAAAGAGAGATTAAGTATTTCCAGCATTGTAGATCTTCCTGGCTGTATCTTCCTTTCCTTAGGAAAGTTTCACTTTCTCTTCCAATGGCCTGAGATTAGGAGAAAGACTTTACCGAGTTTCCCAGAGTTCATTTCCATCATTTTAGGACTGAAAGTGATATTGTCCAGTTGTAAAAGTGAAGGGAGTAACTCAACCAAGCTCAATAGTCTGTAAAACTCCACTTGGAAGAGTGATCATTGCCAAATCCACGCTATAAAACACCAACTGTTGTCTATTAAAGATC
Source organism: Psilopsiagon aymara (assembly GCA_024733675.1). NCBI lineage: Eukaryota > Metazoa > Chordata > Aves > Psittaciformes > Psittacidae > Psilopsiagon > Psilopsiagon aymara. Next base: position 6,721 of record JANRGW010019337.1, on the reverse strand, counting down.
TCCATGCTATACTTGAATAAAAGGCAAATGGCACTTTCTGGTGGAGCACCAGGCTGACCTTTCCTGGAAAGGTGACCCTGAGCAGTGCTGCTGACATTTCCAAAGCACAAACCACCAGGAAGTCCATGGTGAGAGAAGGTAAAATAACACTGATCGCTTCTGAAGGTCATCCCGAATCACCTGAGGCTCCTTCCTGCGACAGACGTCTTTGTCACCTGGCTGTGTTACAGCTATTTTGTCAGGTTTTTTTCCCTCCAGATCTACATAAAATAAAGAAATCTTGAAAAGCAAAGGTTTGGGGAGGGGGGTGTAATTGTGCCTTCCTGTCATCTCATTTCTCTCCATTCTTTAGCTCTCTTATTTTCTGCTGTTCTCTTAATGTCAACCTCAAACCCTGTAGTCTTTAGTTTTGGGCGTTTCATAGGCAAAAATGCCATCCAGTAGAGTAAAGAAAACTCCTGATGTGGCTCTCTTTAAACTTGTGTAACCTCATGCAAAATGCGTGGACTTTTCCTATCCCTAAAATCCAAATAGTAAAAAGACCAGAAAGATACTTTTCTCAACAACCCCCTAACAAATGGGTTTTGACCTGAGGGGAAACCTTCTAAAAGTGCTCACATCTTGCTTAACCTGACATGATCCCAGCTCAGGAAAACACTTGGAAGAAACATTTAGATATGGGCAATATTAATTTCTGCTTACTGCCAGGGGCAATAGTGTTTTGGGACTGAGACCCTGCATGTGCAGATTCCTAATTGTAATGTAAGGTATTTTTCATTGGTGTCCCTTAGATGAGATAAGAAGGTTAGCTCCTTCCTATGGCTTTTCTTCAGAAACAGAATGTCTTCTACAGGTCTTCTCTATCTTATGGTATTATTAACTTGACTGGGAACGGCTTGGCACAAGATTATGCAGTAGGTAGTTGGTTGCTGTCAGTAGGGATATAAATGGCATCACAAAGGACATGCAGCCTTTGCCTAGAAAAACAGATGGGATTTTGATTTCAAGAGTACTCAGGAAGATACTGACAGCTGGAAAAGTGGCTGTGATCATATCAATACTTTTCCTTCTATAGATGCATGGATGGTTGCAAACATATTTCCGTGGAATTTGCTGTTGGTGACCATCCCTGGACCTCTCCTCTGTTTAATCAAATGGAACTGGCCAGTGGATTCCCTGTTTAGCAGTGTCATGTAGACACTTCCGTACACACAAAGATGTGTACGTATACACTTTTCTGCTCCCAGTCACAGCCTGAATCTCCTTTTGCCAAGCTGAGGTTGCCAGACCTGAAATAGTAACTTTCTCTGTCTTCCTTGTGTGTGTCTGTGATCTGGACTACTCCCATGTCAAATTACAGGTAGATAAGGAATCTCTGAAAGGCATTTTTTAGGAAACGCTGCTCTCAGAGAAATGATATTTTCATCTGAAAGCATCCTGAGAGGGGAGTGATGGTGAATTTGTCCCATGTTATTGACCAGCCAGGACCTTGTCTCCACTCTCCTTCCCTCTTTATGGTCCTTTTGGTCTCCACCAGTTTCTTGATACAATCATCAAATAACTTCAAATATTTATAAGCATTTTAATAAAAATAATACATTTTAAAAAAGCAGATATAATATTTCATGCTCTGCAATTAAACAACTACTTTCATTTCTCTTAATGTCATATCTCATTCCTCCTCTTTCTTCTCTGGGCAGCAGCTTTGCAAGAAATCTCCTTTCCACCACCCCAATTGTCATTCAGGGAGCCTGAGAGATGACAGCAGGATTGTCCTTTCTAAACAGCATAGGGGAATGCTGAAGCAGCAGGGTTTGCTTTCACTCCTGGAGCTCAGTGTAGCTTGCCTGAAAACAAAACAAGAGAGGAACACATAGAAAGGAGAGGGAGGAAGAAAAAACGCAGCTTCTGTCTCTGGTGCTGACTCTGCTCATGCTCTCCTTGTGCAAGGAAAGCAGACACAGCAAATATCCCTCCGAGCAACTCAGACAGGGATTTTTACAAACGCTGTCTCTTTGCATGTGCTGCTTTTAGCTGCCCTTTCTAACCATGGGGTTCACGGATATCCTGCAAATGGTGCTGGCAGAGCCAAGCAAGATGTGCACTGCGGGAGTTAAAGGAGGAGAGAGCAGTAAAAGGAAGCCAGGATGGAGAAAGCCAGAGCAGGTATGAGCACAAGGATTTCAGAGGTGCGTCCTTGTTGATGGCTATTCTGCTGTCAGGGTCATGCCAATGAAGGTCCATCTATCATAGAATCATAGAATGGTTTGGGTTGGAGGGATCTTAAGATCATCCAGTTCCAACCCCCTGCCACGGGCAGGGACACCTTCCATAGAGCAGCTTGCCCCAAACCCCTGTGTCCAACCTGGCCTTGAGCACTGCCAGGGATGGGGCAGTCACAGTTTCTCTGGGCACCCTGTGCCAGTGCCTCAGCACCCTCACGGGGAAGAACTTCCTCATATCCAATTTAAATCTGCCCTGTTTCTATAAAAACCTTTTGTTCAACCTCTGATGAAGAGTCCCTGGATTACGTCCTAGGATTTGCCAAGGTAAGCAGTTCAGAGCACAAAGTTTTGAGCTGCAGCAACCAGGGCCAAACACTTCTCCTGGTTTTGGCTTCAGTCTCTCTGAGCAGCTTGCTCTCTACTAAATGAGGAGGGCAGCACCCTGAGGGTATCACCCTGAGGACATCCTCTTGGAGGCATCAAGCTTTCTCCTAGCTGTTGAACTACATTTGGGACCTCACTTAGGAAGATGTGAAAGGTGCCAGGCTGCCCCGCTGTGTAGGCAGAGGGGAACAGGTACAAAACTATAGGTCTGTCAACACGAAACTATTCCCAGGGCTGGGCCTTCCTGAGCTGCCTTGGAAATGAAAGGATGTGCATGTTGAAACATGGGTCCCAGCCCTAGAGCCATAGCTGCGCCAAACCAGAGTCAGACACCACCACAGAGACACAGCAGCTCCCTGGTCAAGCCCGGCTCTGTTTCTGCTGCTCCTCCTGACACCCTTATGACTAGAGCTGAGATGTTGAACCTGTGGCTCATGGGTACAAACAGCTGCCAAGAGGAAGCAATCTCAGCACGGTACAAAGCATGACATGTCTGGAGCCCTGCCTGGTGCCAGGCTATTGAGTTTAATGCTTTCAGCAGGAAGCTGGCACCCTGAGAGAGCATCAACCTTTGGACTCACTAGGTCTGTGCTGGACAGGCTGATGCAGCACTGGTCTCAGCTCTGGTCACTTGGATGGATCATCCTGACTCAACGCACAAGCACCAGTCCTCAGTGCCCAAGGACTGAGTCACCTGAGACATGCTCCAGCATGGCACCATCTCATGCACAAGATAACAGAGAAGGATGCACGAGTCCTGCAGAGAGTCAGTGGACTTCACACTCAAAGACCTGTGTCCCTTACATGGACCACTCCTCTGGTGCCCTGCAGGCCAGGATGCCAGCTGTGGTTTGCAAGCTTTGCAAGTCTCTTTCTGAATGTAAGACCAAGCTTCTTGATAGCAGAGGCTCTCCTCTAGCACCCATGGCTGCAGTCAGACCTGACCTGATAAGCAGGGCAATTCCAACCCTTGCTCTGGCATGCAGCATGAGAGCCACTCTGTGCTCTGAAAGAGTTTGCAATTCCCCATACAAAGTGTCATTCAGTTCCAACCCAGTAAAGCAGCAATTGCTATTTAGAAATGATTATTGAAAGCAGATTTATTAAGGATTAACAAGAGGAGTGTGGGAGTGATAAAAACACTTGTTAATCTTCTGGCTGGGCTGCTTTTGATGAGCAGCTAGAATCTGAAATAGCAAAAAACCTTATCACATAAATCTGATGCAAGGCTTAATGCGGCAGTTATCATCTGTTTAAATATCAACTGATTATTAAAAACATACTCATTGAAAATTAACCATGTAATAGATGGTTATCAGTGACACTGCTTGTTTAAATAAATACACATGTTTTCGCAAGCAATTGAAAGTCTATTTGAAACCATAGCTTGTTTAAGTATTATTTTTTGGGTAATGCTGGCTGCAGAGCGTATTTGTTTGCTCCCCATTCCTGACATAACAGGGATGTTTGTCATTCCTAAGCTGTGTATGCTTAGCCAGCACGTAATCATAAGAACAATAATAATAACGCTGCCTTTTATTTTGATGGCACCCACCAGCCACAGCTCTCCGGCTGTTCCGTAAACAAGAGGACTAATACCCAGAGAGCACTAAAACATCCATCAGAAAGAAAAGCCAAGCAGAGTTCAAAATCAAATGCAGCCCATGTAATTAAAGCAAAATAACAATGTGTGCTTAGGATGACAAGTTTTCCAAGTCTCTTTTGAAAGCAAAACAAGACAAGAACCCTGTTTTGTGGTGATCCAGCCAAAAGGCAGTAGGAGATGGGGGAAATTCAGGCTGCACAACAGGGAGTGTCTGCCAGGCTGGGTGGGCTCCAGCATGGGTGCAGTAGGAGCTGGCTAGGCATGATGGTCTCCTTGGGTCTTATCTTTATTACATTGAGCAAAGATGAGACTCTGAGAGATGAAATGCATTGGGAAGATTTGTTCAGGAAGCCAACAGCTTTTTAACTTGTATGTGATGATGAGGCCCTTAGTGATGTGGGTTAGTGGTGGACTTGGCAGTCCTGGCGTAATGGTTAAACTTGATGAACTGAAAGGTCTTTTCAAACCTGGTTGATTCTATGATTTTGTGATTTTTCACCCCTCCATCAATCCTGAGATTGGTGGGACCACTCTGACATCTCCAAAGAAGAGGATCCTTAGTCACAGGGACTTTCACATTTTCATGTTGTCATGCAATTCACTGCTTGGCAAAAGAGAAGATACAACATTTCAAAGCTCCTACTGTGGGCTTTTTCAATGGGAAAAATGTGATTATTTAATTTGCTTCTAGAATCAGAGCAAGCTCTGGATCCATGCTGCTACTTCTCTTCTCACTCTGAGTCCTCCGCTCCTCTCCTTTCCTCCTTTCTACCACCAACCGTTCTCAACTGAGGTTTCTCAGTGTTGGAAACAAGAAGTTATTCCAGGTTTGTATTTGTTGAGTGCATGGCATGCACAAAGCCGGTCTGATGCAGCTTAAAAGCAAAATTATTTTCAGACATACAACAGTTCACAGAATACCCTGCATGATAGGTTTGCATGTGAATTGGTGTAAAACGCTATCTGAAGGCATGTCCTCTGCTTACCTTAGAATGGTTTGTGTTGGAAGGGACCTTGAAGCTCATCCACCTCCAACCCCTGCCACAGACAGGAACACCTTCCTTTACAGCAGGTTGCTCCAAGCTCTGTCCAACCTGGCCTTGAACCCTAGCAGGGATGGGGCAGCCACAGCTTCTCTGGGCCTCACCACTGTCACAGCAAAGGACTTCGTAATATGTAACCTAAATCTCTCCTCTTCATCACCCATTTCTGTATTCACCTCAAACCAAAAGAATCTAAAAGACACTGCAGAGCTGTCTCTTTCTTCACCAACCCCATGGATTTAATTCAGTTGCTTAATCATAAGCATAAAGCTGGTGGAGCTGGTCTGACAAAAAAGGTGAAGAACGGTTTTGGTAGGAGGCTTGCCAGACTGGTCAAGGATGCTTTAAACTAGATGTGTTGAGAGAGGGGGGCATCATTCCATCCCAACATGCCTGGTCAGTTGCCAGCACCTATAATAAACTCTCGGAGCAATGTAGAGATATTCCAGCTGCTCCAGCTAATGAGCTGCCTCAACTGGAGCTCAGCTCCATTGCCTCTATACAAATGTCCCTAGCATAGGGAACAACAAGAGGAATCAGAAATGTGTGCACATCTACGGGGGTATGATATAATTGGCATCACAGAAACATGGTGAGATGGTTCCTATGACTGGTGTGTTGGAATGGAAGGTTACAGGCTCTTTAGGAATGACAGGCCTGGTAGGTGGGGAGGGGGAGTTGCTATTTGTGTTAGGGATAGGCTGGACAGTACGGAACTCTGTCTGGGGACAGGTGAGCAGTCGACAGAGATTTTGTGGGTCAGGGTTAAAGGGAGAACAGCGGTGGGAGACATTATTGTGGGGATCTGTTACAGACCGCCTGACCAAGAAGACTCTGTGGATGAAGTGCTCTATAGGTACATAGGAACAGCCTCACACTTGCAGGCCCTTGTTCTCATGGGGGACTTCAACCACCCTGATATCTGTTGGAGGGACGGAACTGCCTGGCACAAACAATCCAGGAAGTTCCTCTATTGTGTGGAAGACAACTTCCTTCTGCAAGTAATAGAGGAGCCGACAAGGAGAGGCTCTGTGCTTGATCTCATGCTCACCAACAGAGAAAGGCTGGTTGAAAATGTGATGCTCCAGGGCAGCCTTAATTGCAGTGATCATGAGATGGTCGAATTCGAGATCCTCAGGATAGTGAGAAGAGTGTGCAGCAAGCTCACTGCCCAGGACTTCAAGAGAGCAGACTTTGGCCTCTTCAGGAACTTCTCAGTAAGGTTCCATGGGATATAGCCCTAGAGGGCAGGGGGGCCCAAGACTCTTCGTTGATATTCAAGAATCTCCAACTACAAGCTCGGGAGTGCTGCATCCCAACTAGAAGGAAGTGTGGCAGGAGGGCCAGGAGACCCCCTTGGATGGAAGGACCTGCTGAGGAAAATTTGAAGGAAGAAAGAGGCTTATAAAAGGTGGAAGCAAGGACAGGCAGCCTGGAAGAACACAGGGATGTTGTCCAGGAAG
>JANRGW010019335.1:0-12268 GCA_024733675.1 Psilopsiagon aymara | reverse complement strand
CCCCCCCCTCCCCCCCCCCCCCATATGTGATATGTTCTTGCGGTTGCTGTGTGCTTTGCTACTGTCTGGTTTGTTGTGTTTTGAGCACAACAGAGTGGAGAATAGAGAGAGTAAAGTCCTGTGGAGCTGTGAGAAAGCATTTGGGGGTAAGTAGGACAGTGCGCTTACATTGGGTCTCTTCACCTGAACACCGGCTTACTTTGACATTTGGTTTCCTTCTGATGCCAGTGGTTGCTTTATTTTCTCCTCTGCCCTGCTCCTAGTTTCACTGTGGATGCTCCTGGATGTTCGTACACGTAGCTGGCTGCTTTCAAATGCAGCTGCCACATCTTAAAGTTACGGCAACCACTAGCTTGTTACACACGGTTTGTCTAGAGAAGAGGTAACAAAAGGGCAGCAAGGGAGCAAACGGGGAGGGAGTTTTGGGGGCAGATGAATTAATTTCCTTGGAGTTCATTTACTCACAGGTTTTGCTGTCAGTAAATTGGCAATGAAAAACGGGATCTCTTTGAGCAAGCTACTCTGTGTGGCAACTGTTAACAATGCAGCCATTTAACTCAATAATCACTTTTCACTCCCTCTGGGGAGCTGTTAGCACTACAATCCAACTTTATTTTTCACTCCTGGCTGGCCTGATTTGTTTTCTAACACATAAACAATTAATATTAAAAAGGTGATGTTGTGAAACTGCCTGTCTCCACAGTGGCAAGGAAAGGTCACTGTGTGTATAAAGGCATTTGTTAACTCTGAGTGATAAACTCTTCTCTCTGCATTCCAGAGCCCTGTTTTTACCATCCGCCCTTTTGAAAGTCGCTCAGCTCTGCTGTCCTTGTTTAATTGTCCTGTTTTAGTCTGTTATGCTCTCTGTGCAGGCCCACATGCTCTGGCTTTCATTTTTATTATGGGAATGACTTGGGACACTTATTGCAGAATATTACAGTATTTCTTTTTAGAAGGCACCATCATCTGTTACCATGGAAACCCAAATAGTGGCAAAGATGTAGGTCTGAGGCTTTGAACCTCAAAAGATATGGACAAGGGTTGGTTCTTATAGGAACAATTACTTTTGTATGTAAAATCCAGTTAAGTGGAGAACAGAAAGGGAAATAAATTGATCTGTTGAGCATTGCGCTGACAATCCTCCTTTTGAATAACATTCAGCATAGAAGGATCAGTGTCTTTCTCATTCTTTCTCTGTATGTGTATGGGGTTTTTTAAAGCTCATTATTTATCATAATAGTTGTTTTATGCCTCTGGTAATTTTCATTATAATTTTATAAATGAGGTAAATGTGTGTTGGCAGGTTTTATTCTTTGCTTGAATGGAAAGTGCTGAATGCAGAATGCAGAGGTGTGCAACGTTAGCACTGGAGCTTAAATATTTTGGCACTGAGTAAATTTGTGACTGATTCAATATAGCCCTAATATTAAAAAAAAAAAAAAGGCAGAAGTCGTCTAAAACGCACCTGCCAAAATCTGCTTGAGGTATATATGGGTTTGCTCACTGATGTGAGCAGTAAGAGTGATGATACTTATCTGGTTTGCCATAGAAATACTGAAGCCTAGTTAACATTTCTAAAAACTCTTATGATGTTTGGGTGATGAGCAGCAGGAGTGTGTGTGAGTATTGCTATATAAAGCCTATGTCCTTTAGAGAGAGATTTCTTAATTTTATATGGGAACTGCCTCAGTCTGTTTCCTCAGTGTCTGGTAAAGCATAGATAAAACATGTAATGAAGCTTCTAAAATGTGCTTGGAGGTATGCTTGTAGATGAGGTTTTTCTGGCAGATATACTAAACAGCAGCAGCACCTGTAGGTCACCTGCTGTTGTAAACTGAGCCAAGCTGTAGTCCACATTTCCTGCTGCAATGCAAGAAACCTCCTCTTCTTTACATTGCCCCAGTGCCGCCAATCATAGCATGTGAGCTGACATTTATTGACTCTGTGGTGTCATTCTTGGGAATGCTGTACTTTTTATGATATTTCTTGAACTTTTCATGGGGTGGTATTGGCTTACTTAAGCCAAAGAGTAACTTTTTTTACTGGAACCACTCATGTTTCCTAGTTCTCTAAGGAAACATAAGGGCATATAGGGATAGGACAAGGGGGAAATGGCTTCAACCTGCCAGAGCGGAGATTAAGATGGACTCTTAGGCAGAAGTTCTTCCCTGTGAGGGTGCTGAGGCGCTGGCACAGGGTGCTCAGAGGAGCTGTGGCTGCCCCATCCCTGGCAGTGTTCAAGGCCAGGTTGGACACAGGGCTTGGAGCACCCTGCTCTATGGAAGGTGTCCCTGCCTGTGGCAGGAAGTTGGAACTGGATGAGCTTTAAGGTCTCTTCCAACCCAAACCAGTCTGGGATTTCTAGGATTTTAATTTTCCTTCTGATGATGGTGTCCTGCTGTGCTGGTTAGCACTACCTGGCTATAATTTCATTTGGATGATATCCTCTTTTTTTGTGGGAAATCCTTACCCGTCTCTTGACCTGTCACCTTCCTAGTCCTGTGTTGCCTTTTACTTTTGAATGCCACTTGCCTCCCACCGCTCTACTCTTTCCAGGCGGACTCAAAGAACAGAGCAACTCTACACATACCAAAGCAGCCACACAATGAAGGTGGCTGCTGTTGATGGCATCCATAAGAACTTCTTTCAAACTGGCCCTCTCTGTCTGTCTGTATGCTTGCAGTTACAAAACAACTATTTGCTTCTAATGCTCATTATTGCAAGCTCTAAAGATCGTATATCTTCATGGTAGAAGAGGCAATTACTATGTCTTAATCAGACTATACATCATTTAATCAGACACACTTGTTTTTTAATATCTGATAAATACATCACATCTATCTTAGCACGGTTTAGAGATGTTGGATGCTTTGCAAGCTGGATGATAGGACACTGTATGTCCCAGAAGAAAATGCTACAAAGTCAGTTAAAGAAAACAAGGACCTTTGAAGAAAGAAGATTCCAAGTATTGTTTAGTGCCATAGATAAAGCTGATGTAATTCTGGGGACGGCAATATCCAGCTGTGAACAGAGCTGGTAAACAGGGCAAGAAACCCCAGGAAGAGCGAACCTACATAGTGCTTGGTCTCCTCTAGGTTTCTTCTTTTAGCTAGTGCTTGAAAATCCATCCAAGGCTGGGAGCTTGGTTTCTTCCTTTCTCCAGAGAGATCTCTGTGACTGTGGGCTTGGGAATTCAAGCCAACTTGGTGAGTCCTGTTGTGTTTGATGTGGCACAGCTCATGTAGTTAAGAATGATTGAGCTGCTTATGAATTTTGGGAGGATGGGACCTGGCTCTTGTGCCTTAGTATTTTTCAGCTCATCCTGCAGAAGGGCTGTGGGGTTTGACAGCTGATGATGTTGTGTGGGCACAGATCAGTGCTGCAGCCTGAGCAACCTGTGCTTCCGCAAACCTCTATGCAGCTGTGCTGCTTCTTTTGTAGTGGCAGTGCTCAAAGTAACCTGTATCTCATGTTTTGTTAGCTGAAACGTCTTCAGAGCCAGTGTAACAGAGGAAGCACATTTTTGCCACGTTTTTTTTTCCCACATTCAATCCTTGTCAGTCTCAGCTTCATTCCTGGGTAATGACTCTGTTAAATCACTGGGAAGCAGCTCTTAGCTGCTAATTCAGCTGCACATTGAGCAGAAGAGCTGCTTCAATACTTGTCCTCTGTGATGTAAAGAACAACAATATTGAGAGTGTTACAACTTAATCCATGCTTTATGTGTTTTTAAAAGTTGGGGGTCAATCCTTCTCTCTGTGAATTTGAAGAAAACATCATTACCTCCTGCTTAAGCAGAAGCAGGGCTTCATGCTGTGCTGGGGATGTTCTAGAAATGTGCTTTTGACTTCAGTACTGCTGAATTTGTTGCTGTTACTGGAATGACCTGAATCTGTGTGTGTGAATCTTCATTCCTAGTATCAACTCAAAGCTCAGCCCCTCAGTAATGGAGGGGGAGGCCAAAGTAAAAAAAGAACATTTGTGTGAAGTGTGCTTTCAGGTTCTTTATTTAATGAAAAAAACCTCAGGGGTGAGTGTGCTCTTGGTGCTGTGTTGTGTTCATTTGAAAAGATGCTGAAGTTGGTAAAACTATCCCTTGGCAGAAAGCGCATGACATGGTTGTGACCAACTGGTAGAAGTAGGGCATGAAGGTGAAGCAGGGGTGGGAGGAGGGGGTTAAAACAATTTGACTTCTATAAAGGTGGGTCTTCCTTCCTTTAGAAACACACTTACTGGAAGTGCAGCAATACTTGCTGGATGCACAGAAAAGCACTTCTGTCAGCAAGATGGGAAGCTGCTGCACTTGATGGTTCGTTTCTCCAGAACAGGGATTTTCTGTCAATGTACACCCATTTATGTGCTAGCAGCATTTCTAGGTGTGAATTCAGTGCTTTAATAGAAACAGTTGTTGATGAAAGTGTTAGTGTAATGCCTTTCTTCTGCAGTCAGTTGTTTCCTGGCAAAATATTTCACGTTTTGATGTTTTTTCAGAGGTGTGTGACTGTAAGAAGTGTGTTTTAAACAAAAACCCAACCAAACAAAACCCCCAAACCAACCCAGCCCTCCCCGCAACAAACCAATGAGTTCCACGCTTGACGGTGCTGGGTTGGTGTCTCTCTCTTTTCAGTTCCTAAGAAGTGAGAAGCGCAAATACGAACATTCACAAGCTATTTCTAGTATTTTCCATGCAACTCTGTCTCTTTGCAAGAGGTGTGTGTGTACCTGCATTTCTGCTCTAGCAGGGGCCCTGCTTTTTCCAGCCTTTAGCTTGGAAATGTAAGCTTATCTTCCCTCTTATTCTGGACTTGATAGATAATTGTCAGCCTGTAACTATATCAAGTCATCTTTCCTAGTGAGCGTCTTTAATAGAAAGTCCTTTTCTTCCTCTTTATTGTTTATTAAACCTGAAGTGATTGCTTTATTGTGTAGTAACTTTGAAACATCTGAGGAGCCAACTGTGTTAAGTGCTTCAGAGGCACAAATGACTCATTTTTGTACCCTGAAGATCATTTTTATCTTGCAGTTGTATGAGAGAAATAGCAGAAGAAGCGGCAGCAGCATCACAGCCAAGCAGCAAGGGTGGCAGTTGACAAGATGCTGGCGTGTTTGGGTGGGGGGTTGGTTACCAGGGAAGGCGGTATGATGAGATTATAGCAGTAAGAAGAGGAAAGGAGCAAGTAAGAGAAGAAACACGAAAGGTTAAGAGGAGCCTGACAGGATAGAAACAGTGAGGAATCCAACATGAAATAAAGCTCAGAAATTGGCTGCTGTTCCTGATGCTTACAGGCTGGGAGGATGGCTGGCACTGCCATCAGATTGTCAGCTCCCTTCTAGCAAGTTAGCTGTCAACCAGAGTTGTTGCTGGAGAGCTCAGGGCTGCAAGTTTCAGTCTTTAGGCTGAAGCACGGGCTGCAGTACTGAGGCATTACTTTACTGTCAGCCCGTAATTTCACAATGATGTTTTCTGAAACTGGTTGATTATCTCTCTTCACAGGCCAAACTGATACGGATATTTTGCATTTACTAGCAGCCCATTCGAGGTTTGCTTAGACAAGTATGAAGTTTGTTAAACTTGCCAGTTGCTAATATTTTAAGAGCCTAAAACACGATAGAAGTATTTTTTTTGTGGTTACTCTAGCTCAAATGATTCAACAGAGATCTGTTCCTGTGTTCACGCTACAGCGGCGCATTGGTTATTTCGGTACTGAAAGCAAGGAGGAGATACATTTGATACATTTTCCCTCTGAAAAACAAGATCATCATCCCTGTGTCTGCACCAGAGTAGCTCAAGATTTCTTCCCTGTGAGGGTGTCTTGGTGCTGGCACAGGGTGCCCAGAGAAGCTGTGGCTGCCCCATCCCTGGCAGTGTTCAAGACCAGGTTGAACAGGCTATGACCAGCCTGCTCTAGTGGAAGGTGTCCCTGCCTGTGGGAGGGGTTGGAACTGGTTGAGCTTTAAGGTCCCTTCCAACACAAACCATTCTATGATTAGAATAGCAACTATGTTTGTGTACTTCAGCGCGTCACTGGGCTTGGTGTGGAGCTTATTGCCAGCAGCTCAGATGTGATGTGCAGTTTTGTGCAGTAGCAGAACACAAATGTCTGGAAGTTGTTGTGTTCATCGGCAGCCTAATGGCAATTGCTTGTCTTTGCGCCTTCCCTTCAAAAAATTGCATTTTCAACTTCAGTGTGAGTCTGCAGCAGACCTTTTGGTGCATTGCCGGCTGTGGGTAAACAGGACATCATCTTCTGTTAAATTAGACTTTCAGATTGGTGGCTTCCAGCTCTCAGTGCTCCTGTGTTCTGGCTGTTGGTTATCAGCCCTGATTTACTCCCTTTAGGGCAAATGAAATCTCTCAGAGAATGCCCCACAGTGTCCTGCCTGCAAAAGGCAGGTGAAGAGGCAGAGATGGCTGTGTTCTTTGCCCTCAGTCAGACAATTCTTTCATGTTTCTCCTGCATGTGAGGAGTATACATAGTTTTTGCCAGGGATGCTGCTGACTGGATGCTGCCTGCTTGAGTTGGACCTGCTGTTTAATTTTAGTGGGAGCAGAAGGTAAAAAAAAAATGATTTCATTAAATCCAGGACCAGTTGAAAAGTTTCCACAAATTTGATCTGAAAATCTATTTCTAGGAAAATAGATATTCTCAACCAAGCAGCTCCCCTGCAGTTCTTGAGATTCAAGCATTCCAGCATGAAGTGGGGCAAAAAAAAAATCCATAGAATCTAGTATAAAATAATAGGTTTCAATAAATTCCATAGGGAGTCTTATACGTGGGCATTCTAAAGGGGTTTCTACTATGAAACTGGTGGTAACACCCTTCCAGCATCCTGAATAAATGAGTTTTGTCAGCAATAGGGTCTCTTAGGCAAACAGTCAATGTGTTTTTATGATTAAAAACGGGGCGATGGTGTATGTACTAACAGATACCAGCACGTGATAGCAGTAATCAGGGAAGTGGGAAGCTTGGAAATAAACAAACACGCTGTCTCTGCTGGCACAGGAATAACCCTGGAGACTGCCAAGGCCAGAGTCTGTAAAAATAAGAAAGTATAATTAATTGTCCTTAAATGAACCTACCAAGCAAAAATAACCCCTTTAAAGTAAGCTCCTGTCTTTGCATCTTTCGTTATAGAGCTGTTCCACGTGCCAGAATTTCTAATGTTCTTATGAACATTTCTGTGCATGTTTGGTGTAAAGAATTAGCGCACAGAGCATAGCTGTGTTGGACAGCTGGTTTACTCTTGCACTTTGATGCTTTCCTAGCAATTATACAAACCTTTGTTCCCTGAATGGCTGAGAAGTAAGGTTTTGGGGCAAAGTCTTGGTGGTGGCTGAAGGTCACTTCACAGTTGTCTGTATTAAATAACTCCCTTTTTAAGAGGCTTTCTATTCCTTCCAGTGCTTCCTTATACCCGTGTTGGTGTGAAGAACATGGTTAGAAAGTAGAAAAGATCTATTCCCCCCCCTTCCCCCAATGCTCTGTGCTGATGAGCTTCTGTTGCTGAAGTATTGCTGAATAAATGAGAGTTTCATTGAAGGAAGTACTAAACTTCCTTGTGTCATTCAGTATAATTCCCAGTGGTTACTGACTTGAGGGTGACTTGCAGGTGTTTGGGACCCTGAGCATGCAGTAAACAGCAAAAGCATTATCAATACATGACCCAAGTGTGGAGCGTATCCTGCTTGCCAAGTGTAATTCATGTCAGAATTTCCAAGTAGAATATAGAATGAGTGCTCGGATCATCTAATTAACCTGCAACATGCTACCTGGATGGCAGAAAGCTTATTCCATAGGATCAGACTTCAGATACAATTCCTATTAAAATTCAGGAGAAATTCAGAAGTAATTCCTTTGGAAGTTATTTTCTTAGTGAAGGTAAACTTTAAAACCCTGCAAATTGGAGAAATAATGCTGGAATTAAGAATCCCAGGCAGAAACTTAGCCCCAGTCATGGGAAGTATTGCAATATATATCCAGGATAAATAGATACAAAGTTATGTTGTGTGGATGAGAGAAATCTGGGAGTGATTAATGCTGAGAGTTTGAGAGGGCTGACAATTGACAGCATGTTTGCATGCAACTGAACATGAATTTGGGAAGAGGCAAGTACACTAGAGGCAGAATATGCCACCTGCTGTGTATGTGGTTTAAAGAAGTGTGTGTCTGGTATTTTTTCCTGTCTGGAATATTCCCCTCAGCCCTGGAGATCATCTTATTCCTGAGAGCAGCAAAGTATTGAGAGTGCCTACGAGTGACAGCAGTTTCTTCAGTTGTGAACAAAGATTTGCAATCCAAATACATTCGGCTCCTGGAGCAGTAACTGAGAATGGAGCTGTGTGAAAGGGAGAGCACCTCAGAGGAAAGGAAGGACAAAAAGGGAGAATTACTTGATGTGTACCAAGAGTAATAGAATGAGATTAAAACACGAGAATAATTTACTTTGAGCACTAGGAGAATCTTATTCCACATCCATGAGATTGTGGAACTATGTCCCAAAGGAAATGGTGGAAACTCTGTTGCAAGAGTAATTTTAATTTAGACAGGACAAAATAATTGACTCTCTTGTGTAGATGGGGAGAAAAGGTACAGCATTCTGTGAGAAAACAAGTAATCCACTGCAGGCTTTTATTTTTGAAATCTTTCTTATAATGGTGCTGAAGAGGGAAAAGAGGAGGAGGTACGGGGAGGAAAAAGAGAGAATACTGTATTTAGCATATAGTAAGTGTAAGTGCTATTAACACATACTAATGCTTCTCAACTGTGTTTTTAATTCATCTGATTATCTATTGCAGATCTGCTAAATCGCAGCAGCATTATGGTGAAGTTAAGATTGGATGATTGCCTCATGTCCCCTTCCAAATTCCTCCCACTCCCCCCACTCAAATCTGTATTCAGACTTGATCTAACCTGAGGGCAAACAGAACTTGGTATTTCAAAAACCAAAGTAAAACAAACCCCAGAGCCCCCCAAGTAAAAGAAAACCCCAACTATAAGTGCCATGTACGACATGTAGGTGCTAAACAAGTGCATAACATGCAAGTTGGAGAGAGGGGGAGTGTTAAAGTGATGTCTTATTTCTGCAGCAGAGCTCCTGAATGATGCTGGATGAGGTTGTTTAAGCTAGATGAGCACTAGCTGATGCCCCAGGAGGGCTTGAGTTGAGGCCCTGGATGTAACATCCTAAAGGGCTTTAGAAGTACCATCTGCAGATGAAGTCAGTATTGCTGCTTTTCCCATATGTGGGATTGACAGAGATTCCCAAGGATGCTAACAATCCCTGGGTTCTTCAAATGGGGAACATGGGAGTTAACATGGGTATCCTTCCTGCATCTCTTTGAGTCCCTTCATTGGGGAGGATTGGATGCTGTGCTTTGAGGTGGGTTGGGAAATGCATATGTGTTTGTGAAGGATCAGAAATTCTGTAGCTGGAGACAAATCTGAAAGGAAATGAATAACGCTCCCTGTGGAGATCAGTTTGCATAACGTGCATTAAATAATGCATGGGGCCATGGAGCTAGCGATAAGAATAAAAACAAATATTGCATAGCTGTTCATTCAGCAAGTACCATCCACCTCCTGCACAGAACAAAAGGTCCTGTGGCAGAAAGAAAGTATATGACCAGGTAATATTCTTAAGTCAGATCTATACAGGCTTTTGTGGACAACCTTCTGCTGGGGCATTTAATACTTGCCAGAAAGCTTGATTTTTATTGGCATTAATAACATTACTTTCTTCTTCCCCTTGTGATAGGGAAGCCCATCACCAGAAAGAGTAGGAGAGTAAGCTTGGGGCTTCTCTTTTTGGCTGCATGAATATACTGGTGGGGGCTTTTGTCTGCTGCTTTGCAGTCACAAGGTTGTCTGTGTGTAAGTGTGCATTACCCTGCCTCTTTTGTTGTACAATGTCACCCCAGAATTGATAAAGCAGATGTAAAAGCAGAAGTTATAATACTTTGGAAGAGTGAACTCTGCAAACAGCTCCTGTGTAAGGTGATCTTGGAGAGCTGTGAGGATGTGTATTAAGGCTCAGGCTTGACCTGCGAGCAGGCAGTTGGACTATAACGAAGCGGGATTTGAGGCTTCATGATTGTTTATGAATGTGTTTACTAGGTGATGCCTCATGATGCACTCCTCTTGTTTGAATCAAACCAGCATCATGTATGCAATTAAGTCACCCTGTGCTTTGTTCATTTTAACTATGAGATTAGAAAGCTGGGTGGGGCAGCCAGTGCTGCTGCAATTAAATTGAATAACTGATCATTTGAATCCCATTAAAGAAGAAAGGAGGTAAGGAAACAGACTGTGTTTTCTATCAGTCAACATGGGGGAATTCATGTCTGTTGAAAATTAATTTCAATTTTATTGTTCTCAGTATTTACTGCAGTGTTAAAGAGAAAAAAGGAGTTTCTTCAGAACTTTCTCTATTACACCTTCAGACATCCAATTCATTTTCCTTGCTCTGCTCTTTCCTCTCCAAGCCATATATAGTGGCTATTCATTCCTCCTATGTGTTAATGCAATGTCCATCAGTCTTATGCTGTGGGAATTTACTGTGGCACCACAGCAGGTATGTGTGCCTGTGTGCTCAGATACATATGCTTAATAAATATGCAGATCAGTTCCTGTTCTGATGCCATAGAGGTGAATAGATTTATTTAGGAATCCTCTCTAAATTCTTTTCTTCACAGTAGCAATTCTCTGCCATGAAGGGTAAAAAAGTAAGAGAAAAACAGGAATTAAAAATGCTTTAGCAGGGCTTTTTCTAAGCGGATTATTTGTTAAGAGTTTTCTGTCTCATAATTTAAATGTTAAATGTGTTTGATAGAGGGAAGACAGCAGTGTGGTGTCTTTATGCAATGCTGTTGGTACAAGAAGGGAAGTCCTAGCAAAAGGGGTCTTCTAATCTTACTGGGCTGCCAAAGGCTCATGGGTTTTGTTTTCCCAAGGCTGATACTTGAGCTCCTTCCAACCAGCCACAAGTGTATCAGTGGCCTGTCCGCTGCTGCTGTGAGTTAAAGCATCTTCTGCTGAGGACGCACACCAAGGATCTTGAAGTCTCTAGAAAATCATGAGTGGCGTGCCCAGTAGGAACAGGGCAGTGACTGTCCCCCTGTACTGGTGAGGCCGCACCTCCAATCCTGTGTTCAGCTCTGGGCCCCTCACCACAAGAGAGACACTGAGGTGCTGGAGGGGGACAGAGAAAGGCACCGGAGCTGTGCAGGGCCTGGAGCACAGTGTGATGGGAATGGCTGAGGGACCTGGGGGGTTCAGCCTGGAGGAGAGAAGGCTCAGGGGGGAGGACACAGTAATGAAATAGCACAAGGTGATGGAAGTGGGAATCACATATTCAAGCTGATATTTATGTAGGACTTGACCTTGACTCTTTCTGCTCCCTTCCTTCCACTTAAATGTTTTAAAAAGAAAGTAAATAGGCATGAGTTATTTGTTGTATTGAATATTGTTCCCCAGGATACCTCTCTTCAGATGAGACTTTGATTCCAAAGATCTTAAAGAGAAGAAAAATGTTTACATTGCCATTTTATAGCGAGGCAAATTGAGTACAAGAACATTATCTGTAATATATGTATAATTACACAAGGGAAATGACTTAAAGAAAATGTATTCTAAGATGAACATGAGTCAAAGTCTTCTCTTTGCCTGCTACTTTATGATGCTTCACTGTTAATTAATTCTTCTAGGAGTTAAGTGTATTACAGCCCGCTGCACTCTCTCTGCTCCTGGTTTTACCAGAGAACCAAATTGCTCTGACGCACTGTGCTTGCATTTTGCAGTCTCCCAGGTGAAAATGAAACTGTGCCCTTTTTAGCTGACTTGAGCTTTCCTTGATGACAAAACAGCCTATTGAATGTTGTACTGAAATCATGCAAATCGTGTGAGAAGCATGTTCCCTTCATAATACTTTTTATACTCGCAGGAATCTCTGTATTGTGAGATACTCTCAATTGTAGGGAATAGATGAATATTCTTTAACGTATTTAGATTAGGCATTTGGGATTTGGAGGCTCAGGTCTTCTGTTCCAAGCTCTGTCCCTATCTTATTTTATAACCCTTGGCAAGCTATTTTGAACATGTCTCTATTAAATGTATTGTGAATGGTATATAAGTTTCTTTTCTATCTCATAGGAGTCTGGGGAAGCTTAATTAGCACTTGTGAAATCCTTCAAGTGCAAGGCGGTACGAATACAGTGTGTTTTCAGGCTGGCCTCCCTCTAACTTTTGTTACTATCAAATGCTGCCTTCTC
>JANRGW010019334.1:0-24076 GCA_024733675.1 Psilopsiagon aymara | reverse complement strand
ATCCATTTTCCCCTTCTTGAAAATGGGGGTTATATTTCCTTTTTTCCAGTCGTCAGGAACTTCGCCTGACTGCCATGATTTTTCAGACATGATGGACAGTGGCTTAGCAACTTCATTTGCCAGCTCCTTCACAACCTGCAGATGGATTTCATCAGGTCCCATGGACTTGTGCAGATTCAGGTTCTTAAGATGGTCTTGAACCACATCCTCTCCTACAGTGTGCCTAAGGTCTTCATTCTCATAGTCCCTGCACCTGCCTTCCAAGACTTGGGTGGTGTGATCAGAACATTTGCCGGCGAAGACTGAGCAAAGAAGTCATTAACAACCTCAGCCTTCTCCAAATCTAGGGTAGCCAGTTCTCCTGATAGCTTCTGGAGAGGCCCCACATTGTTCCTTGTCTCTTTTATGTGCAGTGTACCTACAGAATCCCTTCCTGTTATCGTTAACATCCCTAGCCAAGTTTATTCTAAGTGGGTGTCATAGATTCAGCAGTAGCTGTCATTTTTTTCCTTCTTGGTAGCTGGTGCACTGTGTTTTTGACTTGTGGCCTGAGAACAGTTCTGATAACACTAATGTTTCGGCTACTGCTTAGAATGCTTTGGTATGACCAAGGACTTTCTAAGCCTCATGCTCTGCCAGGGAGGAGGGGAAGCCAGGAGGAAGCAGAGACAGGACACCTGACCCAAACTGGGCAAAGAGGTATTTCATACCACAGCATGTCATGTCCAGGATAAAAAAATGGAGGGCAGAGACCCAGAAGGGTGGGAGTGCACTGCTTGGTCAGGCTGGGTATACATAGTTAGCTGTTGTATTCTCTTCCCTTGTATTTCTCTTGTCATTATTATGATTGGTGGTAGTGGTAGTGGTTTGTGTTACACCTTAGTTACTAAACTGTTCTTATCTCAATCTGTGGAGTTGCATTCTTTCTCTTCTCCCTCCCATCCCTCCAGGAGCTGGGGGTAAGAAAGAGGGGGAGTGAGTGAGTAATCTATGTGGCTGACTGGTTAAACCACGACAGTGGGCCTTAGCTTTCCTAACCTCGTCCCTAGCTTCCCAGACAACATCCCTGTATTCTTCCCAGGCCACCTGTCCTTGCTTCCACCTTTTATAAGCCTCTTTTTAACTCTGAAGTTTCCTCAGCAGCTCCTTATCCATTCATAGAGGTCTCCTGGCCCTCCTGCAGCACTTCCTTCTAGTTGGGATGTATTGCTCCTGAGCTTGCAGCAGGTGATCCCTGAATATCAACCAACAGCATTGGGCCTCCCTGCCCTCTAGGGCTATATCTCATGGAACCTTACTGAGCAGGTTCTCTGCTTTGTTTCTACATAAGCAACAGCAGTGATTTATTGACTTCATTGACACCTAAATCTCTGTCCAGTTTTGAGGCTCCTCCTTCAGAATCAGCTTTCATCCTTCTCCCTACCTGCCCATTTCTTCAGTTAGCAGCTCTGCTTTCTAAATAGTTCACAATTAATGTGAAATATTTTTAGTCAAAAATGACAATGAGATAATAGAAAAGGAAGACAGCATAGTAACAGGAAAGTATAGATGTCTACCTTGTTATCTTTAAAACTCAACAAATCCAAAGACATATATCAAAAGGGGAAAAAAAGAAAAAAAACAGAATTAATCAGGCTTACATGACAAGATTCAGAGTTAAAGGCATAGATCAACACTGCAGGAAGAAAGCCTCTCACATTAGCGAAGTAAAAATAAGTGGAAAGAACTGAAAGGTTCATCTTTCCATAAAGCCTTTTCCTATACAGGAGAGGAAGTTGTTCATGCTGTCCTCAGGTAACAACCGTTCAGATGCAGCTACCTTATTTTTTCCAACTGGGCACAATACACAAATTTGGAAAAAAAATAAAACAAACCCAAACATACACACAAAACAAAACCATCAACAAAAAAAAAAAGAACTCTTAAACATCTACACTCCTATGTATACATGCTTGAAAAGCCTGAAGTTTTAAGAACTGGACTCTGGGAGAAAAGGAATATACCATTTAATAGTTTATTTATTAACATAGCAATTCCATGAAATACGCTTAAAAAAAGAGGAGAGGAAGAAGAGGAGAGAAAAAAAAAGATTTAAAAGTTTATATTCTTCTTTCTCTAAAACTGATTATCCACTTGACCACCCACACTTTCCTTTTTCTTCCCATATTTGGAATAAAATTTGTGTTGTACTGCCAAATGATGAACGTGGAGGGAGAAAAGTCTGTCAGAGGATCCATGTGACCAGATAACGAGAGGACAGTGTTTGCAAGGAGACAGCCATGATTATAAAATTTACCCAGCCTGACTCAATCAGTGACCTAGCCCTTCTGGGTAACTGACCCCAGTTTATACACTGGGCATGACATGCTGTGGTCTGGAATACCTCTCTGGCTAGTTTGGGTCAGGTGTCCTGTCCCTGCTTCCTCCAAGCTTCCCCTACTTCCTGGCAGAACATGATGTTCAAAAAGTTCTTGGTCAGAGTAAACATTCCTTAGCAACAACTAAAACCATCAGTGCTATGGGCATTGTTCCCAGGCTGAAAGTCAAAAACACAGCGCTGCACCAGCTACTAAGAAGGAGAAAAATGACTGCTTGCTGCTGAACCCAGGACACTGACCAATTAGAGAAGTCATTCATAACCAACAACTTACAGATCATGTAAAACTACTCATTCTATCTACCAAATAGGACAATACTGCTTGAAGAAACAGTGAAGACAAATAGAGATTACACCCTTGAAATTATTTCCATTTTACATTTACATACTCAGTCATTATTCACAGAATCATTGAATAACTAAGGTTGGAAAGGACCTTGAGATCATCTAGTTCCAAGCCCCCTGTCACAACTACAGACACCTCACACTAAACCATGTCACTCAAGGGTCTGTTCAACCTGGCCTTGAACATTGTCAAGGATGGAGCATTTACCACTTCTCTGGGCAACCAGATGTGCCAGTGCTTCATCACCCTCACAGTAAAGAACTTCCTCCTTATATCTGACCTGAACTTCCCCTGTTTAAGTAAAAGTCCATTACCCCATGTCCTATAACTAGAGTCCCCGATGAAGAGTCCCTGCATGATAAGAGTCCAAATATCTATATCATTACAGATACTGGAAGGCTGCTATGAGGTCTCCACATAGCCTTCTCTTCTCCAGGCTGAACAGCCCCAACTTTCTCAGCCTCTCTTCATGTGGGAGGTACTCTTAAGCCTCCTTAACATCCTCGTCGCCTCCTCGGACTTGGCCCAACAGTTCCATGTCCTTCTTGGGTTGAGGACACCAGAATTACACACAGTACTCCAAGTGGGGTCTCATGAGAGCAGTGGAGAGGCAGGATCACCTCCAGCTGGTAACACTTCTTTTGATGCAGCCCAGCACACAGCTGGTTTCTGGGCTGCGAGCACACATTGAAGGCAGCTCATATTCAGTTTGTCGTGGACCAACACCCTTGAGTCCTTCTCCTCAGGGCTGCTCCGGATCACTTCTCTGCCCAACATGTATCTGTGACTCGGATTTCACCAATCCAGCTGTAGGACCTTGTACTTGGCTTTCATAGACCTCATGAGGGTGGCACTGGCCCACCTCTCAAGCATTTCAAGGTCCCTCTTGATGGCACCCCTTCCCTCCAGCGTATCAACCAAACCACACAAATTAGTGCTGTTGGCAAACTACCTCAGGTTGCACTCAATCCCGCTATCCATGTCGCCAACAAAGATGTTGAACAAGACCAGTTCCAACACCGATACCTGAGGGACACCACTCATTACTGGCCTCCACCTGGACATTGAGCCATTGACCACAACTCTTAGCATGTGGCCATCCAGACAGTTCTTTATCCACCGAGGGGTCCATCCATCAAATATATGCCTCTCCAATTTAGAAACAAGGACATAATGCAGGGTAGTGTTGAACACTTCCCACAAGTACAGGTAGATGGCATCAACTGCTCTGCTTTTATCCATCAGTTCCTTAACCCCATCAGAGAAGGCCACCAAATTGGTCAGGCAGGATTTCCCCTTAGTGAAGCCACACTGGTGGTCACCAACCGCCTTGTTGTTTTCCATGAGCCTTAGCATTTTTTCCAAGAGAATCTGCTCCAGGATTTTGCTAGGCACAGAGGTGAGACTGAGAGGTCTGCAGTTTCCAGGGTCTTCCATTCTCCCCTTCTTGAAAATGGGGGTTATATTTCCCTTTTTCCAGTCAAAAGGAACTTCACCTGACAGACATGATTTTTCAAATATGATGGACAGTGCCTTAGCAACTTCATTCACCAGCAACTTCAGGACCCGTGGATGGATTTCATCAGGTCCCATGGACTTTTGCACATGCTGGTTCTTAAGATGATCTTGAACCTGATCCTCTCTTACAGTGGGTCTAAGATCTACATTCTCCCAGTTCCTGCATCTGCCTTCCAAGACTTTGTCAGGGTGAAGGCTGAGGCAAAGAATTCATTGACAACCAGTCCTGAGTTCAGTAGCAGGAGCCATTTTTCTCCTTCTTAGTAGCTGATGCAGCGCTGTGGTTTTGACTTTCAGCCTGGGAACAACACTGATAATACCAATGGTTTTAGTTGTTGCTAAGTAATGTCTACTTAGACCAAGGAATTTTCTGAGTCTCGTGCTCTGGCAAGGAGAAGGGCAAGCCAGGAGGAAGCAGAGAGACGACACCTGAACTAAATTAGCCGAAGAGGTACTCCATATCACAGCATGTCATGCCCAGTATATAAACTGGGGTCAGTTACCCGGAAGGGTTAGATCACTGCTCAGGTCAGGTTGGGTATCAGTCAGCATGTGGTGAGCAGTTGTATCCTCTTCCCTTATTATTTCCCTTATCATTATCAGTATTGGTGGTAGCATTAGTGGTTTTGTGTTACACTTTAGCTACTGGACTGTTCTTGTCTAAACCCATGTGAGTTACATACTTTCAATCCTCCTCCCCATCCCTCTGGGAGGGGGGTGGAAGAAAGAAGGGGAGTGAGTGGCTGCATGGTTCTGGATTGCTGGCTAGGCTTAAACCATGACAGTTCTCTGTGGCACACAACGTGGGGCACGAAGGGTTCAGATAACAGCAGATCTGACCAGAGTGTGTCTAATTGTATTTGTGATAAACATTCACTGATTTGGATTAATAGTCACTTGTCACAACACTGATTTATTGGCTCTCAAAGTTGTTGCTCTTGATCTCAGACTTTCAGCATGTCATAACTTACTTACAGCTGGTATTTACTGTTTCAATGTTTAACAGCAGGGGGGCTTAGGCTAGAGTTATTCTTTTGCTGTACTCCATGACAATGACCTGTAATACCATACACTCACTGATCGTGAGTCTGGGCTGTTATGTGCTCCCAGTGTGGTCATCAGCTCTGTACTTTGTGAGGTATATAATGGAAGTGCATAGCAATTACACATCTTTTTTTCCCTCCTTGGGTAATCAGCCTACGAAAGAGGCATTGCCTCTCACCCGCTGCTCCCCCATCAGACTATTTACAGTGGAAGCTGATTCTGCAAAATTTAAAGATCCTGAATATGTTTTCAGTGCCCTTCAAAGCACCCTGCTCCTCTTGCTGGGAGCCAACTTGTTGCTGCATATGCTCTCTATGCTTTGCCTACAGCCACACCAGCCTGAAAACGCCTGATCCTGATCTCATCTGATTGTGGAAGCTAAGCCACAATCTAGCTCGAGTCCTGTCTAAGAGCAGATGATGATATAGGAGGACCAAGAGATTCTCCCCAAGGCTGGACAGTCATGAGCGGCTGGCTGTGTGGGATAGTACGGGCAAGTACCTAGTTCAGTGGGTCCCTCCAGTGCCTTGGAAGCATCAGAGATGGAAGGCAGCTGTATGGAGTCCCTGATGACAAGTTGCAGAAACTGCTGAAGGAGAGGATGAACTGAGTCAGTTTGCCGAGGTAAAAGACATCCAGCTGGCCTTGGACATTGCTGAATGAGAAAAGTGGCCAGTACTTTATCTCTATACTGACTCATGGATGGTGGCAAATGCCCTGTGGGGGTGGTTGCAGCAACAGAAGCAGAGCAACTGGCAAAGCAGAAGTAAACTGATCTGGGCTGCTGCAACATGGCAAGATAGCATTGCTGGGTGCAGAACCTGGTGGTGAAGGTACGCCACGTAGATGCTCATGTACCCAAGAGTCAGGCCACTAAGGAACACCGGAACAACCAACAAGAGGATAAAGCTGCTAAGGTTGAAGTGGCTCAGATGGGTTTAGATTGGCAACATAAGGGTGAACTATTTTAGGCATGATGGGCCCAAGGCACTTCAGCCATCAGGGCAGAGATGCAACATAGAGATAGGCTAGTGATCGAGGGGTGGATTCAATAATGGACACTATTACACAAGTTATTCACAACTGTGAAATGTGCTGCAATCAAGCAAGCTAAATGGTTAAAGCCTCTTTGGTAGGGAGGACAATCACTGAAGTACAAATATGGTGAGGCTTGGCAGACTGATTATATTACACTCCCACCAACCCACCACAGCAAGCACCATGTGCTTACCATGGTGTAATCAACCACCGGATTGCTGGAAACTTATGCTCTGCCCCATGCTACTGCCCAGAACACTATCCTGGGCCTTGAGAAACAGATTTTGTGGCGACACGGCACCCCAGAGAGAACTCAGTCAGACAATGAGACTCATTTCTGGAACAACCTTATAGACACTTGGGCCAAAGAGTATGGCATTGAGCAGGTATATCACATCCCTTACCATGCACCAGCCTCTGGGAAAATCAAACGGTACAAAAGGCTGTTAAAAATTACACCGAGAGCAATGGGTGGTGAGACTTTCAAACATTGGGATATACATTAACCAAAAGCCACCTGGCTGGTCAACACCAGAGGACCTGCCAACAGGGCTGGTCCAGCCCAGTCAGAACTTTTACATACTGTAGAAGGGGATAAAGTTCCTGTGGTGCACATAAAGAATTTGCTGGGGAAGACAGCCCGAGTTATTCCTGCTTCAGGTAAAGGCAAACCCACTCGTAGGACTGCTTTTGCTAAGGGACCCAGACATACTTGGTGGGTATTGCAGGAAGATGGGGAATTCTGAAGTGTACCTCAAGGGGATTTGATTTTAGGGGAAAACAGCCAATGAACTCAACTGTATGCTGTTGCCTGCTATGTAGCACTTTCATAGCCCACCAACAAGGTATCTTAGGGTCACCAGCGACTGGCCCTGACTTCCCTCCGACCATCATTCCAACAAAGAACGAACTTCGACAAAACCAGAGGGGCTCAGCAGTGACCAGAAGAGTTCTGCAGCGCCATCAGCAGACAACAATCCAACAGTGCACACCACATCTCCTGCTCTGAAAGACTTACAACAGGTGGAGCCCGACATCATGGACCGGATGAACTCAGCAGCTTTATAGGGATTGGTCCATGCATTAAGTAATGATCACTCACTCTCCCTCTGTGTGTGTGTGTATGTATATACATACATATATATATATAAGAGTGATGGTATATTGAAATATGTGGGATTTGAGCATGACGTGCATGGTATGGAATAAGGGGCGGATACTGTCCTGGGTTCAGCAGCAGCAGTTATTTTTCTCCTTCTTAGTAGCTGGTGCAGTGCTGTGGTTTTGACTTTCAGCCTGAGAACAACACATACACACTGATAGTTTTAGTTGTTGCTAAGGAATGCCTACTCTGACTAAGGATTTTCTGAGTCTCATGCCCTGCCAGTGAGGAGGGAAAGCCGGGAAGAAGCAGAGACTGGACACTGGACCCAAACTAACCAGAGAGGTATTCCATACCACAGCATGTCATGCCCAGTATATAAACTGGGGTCAGTTACCTGGAAGGGTTAGATCACTGCTTAGATTGGGCTGGGTATCAGCCAGCAAGTGGTAAGCGGTTATATTCTCTTCCCTTGTTATTTCCCTTATCATTACTGGTGCTAGCAGTAGTGGTTTTGTATTATACCTTAGTTACTGGACTATTCTTATCTCAACCAATGAGAGTTTCATTCTTTCAATTCTCCTCCTCATTACTCTGGGAGCTGGGGGGAGAAAGAGGGAGAGTGAGCAAGCAGCTGCGTGGTTCTCGGTTGCTGGCTGGGCTTAAACCGTGACAGAACCTCAGCCTATTATTCCACAATAACACTTACTGCAACCTACCAGTATTTTTCTGCCTCTAGGTATTCAAAGACCCTGGAGACTTCAGTACTCTCACAAATATTACTTTTAAATGAAAATATAAATGTCTCAACATTAAAATACTGTTTTCTTTTCCATATTATGTAATATTTCTTCATATTGTGAGGTGCATCAAGAGTTTTCTTCACAGTACACACATGTACTACTTAGTTAGAAGCTTCATGTAACTGACAGTAGGAAGTTTTGTGTTTTTTTTTTTTTTTTAAATGAGAACGGTTATAGCATCAAAAATACTTAAAAGTCTGAACAGTCACACAGCACAACGCACTTCAGAAGCACGATCACACTTCAGACACTTGTTTCATTCCTGATTAATACCTTCCTGTTAAGCAAATAAGAAAAAAGGTTTCATAGTAAATATTATGCTCATGTCTTTCTACAGAAAATACATTCTTTATACTCAACAATTTAATACTGGAAAAAAATCGACCATTTCAACAGTATGAATTGAAAGCAAAATATATTTTGATAAATATGTGCCTTCTTCTACTCAGCATGTGAACATGATGTGCTAACCTGCTGGACTCTATTTCCAGATAAAAAGACGTTTACTTGGAGATGACCCCAAACCAAAGTCTTACCCAAACCCTTGTTAGCTAGTCCACTCAAAAGTTCACAGGATCATGAAGTCACTCCTTGGAAGGGATACATGGAATTCATCTAGTCCAACATAAAATCTCACTGACATAACAACTAATAAACCATAGCATCATCTAGATAAGTCTCAAAAGCCGCCATGAATGGAGACTCTAACTTCTTTTGAGTATCCTGCTCTGGTGCTCCACTGTGCTTCAAGTGAAAAGATTTCTTCTTACACCCCTACTGCACCTCCCCAGGTGCAATCTGTAGACCGTACAGTTGCTGCCAATTACTGTGATTTGTCAAGGATTACCAAGAGCAGTCTTGCAATCATAATACTATAGGTAACAATTGATTTGATCCAAGTTTTGGGCAGAAAAAGATGAGACTAATCTAGAAAATTAGACTTCCTGCTTGCTAAAAAAGCATTAATTCACTTAAACATCACTTCCAGTAACTTTTGAATGTTACCCATCAGCTTGACCTGAGGTATAGCACTAATATTTGCATATTCTTAGCAACTGCTAATCAAAACCCACCTTAAAGCATCTACATCTTTAATCCTCCCCCCATTTATTGTTTCTTGCCTCCACCCAACAACTCTGCAGTTCAACTGGAACATCAGACACCACAAGGGATGTTAAAAAAAAAACAACTCAGACAACAAAAACACTCTCACAATAATAATTACTTAACTAGACACAACCAAATACTCCAAGGAAAGACAGCACTATAATAATCATAGAATCATAGAATAGTTAGGGTTGGAAAGGACCTTAACATCATCTAGTTCCAACTTCTATGCCACGGGCAGGGACACCTAGCACTAAACCATGTCACTCAAGGCTCTGTCCAGCCTGGCCTTGAACACCGCCAGCGATGGAGCATTCACAACTTCCCTGGGCAACTCATTCCAGTGCCTCACCACCCTTACAGTAAAGAATTTCTTCCCCATATCCAATCTAAACTTCCCCTGTTTAAGTTTGAATGCATTACCCCTTGTCCTATCACTACAATCCCTAAGGAAGAGTTCCTCCCCAGCATCCCTATAGGCCCCCTTCAGATCCTGGAAGGCTGCTATGAGGTCTGCATGCAGCCTTCTCTTCTCTTCTCCAGGCTGAACAGCCCAAACTTTCTCAGCCTATCTTCATACAGGAGCTGCTCCAGTCCCCTGATCATCCTTGTGGGGTTCCTCTGCACTTGTTCCAACAGTTCCATGTCCTTTTCATGTTGAGGACACCAGAACTGCACACCACACTCCAAGTGAAGTCTCACAAGAGCAGAGTAGAGGGGCAGGATCACCTCCTTCAACCTGCTGGTCACATTCCTTTTGATGCAGCCTAGGATACGGTTGGCTTTCTGGGCTGCAAGCTCACACTGCCGGCTCATGTTCACTTTTCTCATCGACCAACACCCCCAAGTCCTTCTCCACACGGCTACTCTCAATCTCTTCTCTGCCCAACCTGTAGCTGTGCCTGAGATTTCTCCGACTCAGGTGCAGGACCTTGCCTACACTGCAGAGAAGACCAAGACCAAGGCTTTAAGATCTTAAACTTGGTATGTGAAGATACTGCACTTTAAGCAGCTTCATTATGCTCACAGTACATATGAGAGATGTCAAAGACATTTTTTTACTCAGCAGATGCTTTAACAGCTTGATCAGATGGTTACAGAACAAATTAATTTTCAGAAGTTCAGCAGTACAGGAAGGAGTTCACACTATAAGAAAAGCTGTTACAAATCTCGCCTTTGAACCAGTAGAAGACATCAATTTGCATACATCAGGAAATACTTAGTCCACAGAGTGTTTCACTATTTACCATTTACTGGAAGTGTTTTGAACTGTACTAAGATACAACACCAAGTCTGTGTAAAAATTCAAAATATCTGCATCTTCTAACATAGACTACAATCTGCAGTTGATTTACGAACTTAATATTGTAAAATACCTTCTTTAAAAAGGAAGCCTCTCTCAGAATTAACTTCTAATTCGGAAAGCAAACACATACAATATGCAGGCTTACAGTGTCAGTTTTAAGGGCCAGGAGTACAGCATTTTCAATACTGAAACTTAAGTGACTGCTCTGGAGTCCATAATCACTGAAGACATAGCTACATCATTTGTGACTAAAACCAATTAGTCATCACCACTTCTTAAAATTTATTTTTTTTTAGTTCTCTCAGGTAGCTACATTACAACAGAAGTGTAATAAAGGATAGAGAATATTATAGTGTACCCAGGGCTTTCCTCAAAAATATCTAAATACATCTTTTTAAGCCTTGAGCAGCGGAGCATAAGGAAAACACAGCCTCCAGGAGTCTTGGCTTTGAATGGCAATAGCCACCAGAGGAACCTCAAGTCTTTGTCAGGACTTGCCCAGGAGACGTCAGCTCTGCTGATGCGATCAGCTGATTCATAGGGGGCGGCACCATATGGAGTGGGTGAAACACCATCCTTGGGAGTGCAGCAAACGGAACACGGTGCAGCAGCTGGCACCAGCAGGGTGAGCAGGCAGGTGAGTGGAAAGGGTAAAGCAGCCCAGCAGGCAGCAGAAGTGAGCTCATCCAGTAGTCATCAAGAAGTTCTCTGAGATGGTATTCTCTTGACAGAAAGCAAAGAAAACTAAGTAGTCTCTGCTGGCCACGAAAGACATGGTGACCCAGGCAGAGGTCCTATATAAAACATGTACTTGTCTAGCTTTGTCTGGCTGTAGTAAGTGCCAGAGCCTGTTGGCAATGTTAGATGGTATCAGACTAAGATATCAGCAGGCTGATGATTTCCTCTGCATGGTGCCAGAGCTAAAGGAGAAGCTGGAACAGCTAAGGGGCATGAGGGAATCCAAGGAGGAGCTTGACTGGAGGACCCACACCCTACCATCCCTGAATAGCAAGCCAGCCTCCTGACACAAAAGAACTTCAGGATCCTCTACCTTTTTGCCATCAGGCAGATGGAAGAAACCTAGGAGCCAAGGGAGGCTGGAAACAGGTTACTCCTTGAAGTAGACAGCGTATTATCCTCCAGCTCATGTCACGCTCCCTAGTACCCTTTTACAATAGATAGTAGACCCTGGTACGTCAGGATCAGGAAAGGGAGGAAGGTGATGATAAAAGATCATCTAGGTTAGAAAAGTTTCAACAGAAAAGACAAAGAACATTTCACAATATGACCAAAAAGAAAAAAAAAAGAAAAACAAGAAGTAGTGGTGGTGATTGGTGACTTCACCCTCAGGGGAACAAAAGGTCCCATATGCCAGCCTGATTACACTCACAGAGAAGGCTACTGGCTTCCAAGGCTAGGGTGAAGAAAATCACCAGAAAACTCACTTGTCCGATACAGCCCTGTTACTACTATCCTTTATTAGTCTTCCAGGTGGGCAATGTAGAAACCAAGAAGCCTCAGGGGATGCAAGAAGGACTTCAGGGAATTGGGGTTACTGGTTCAGGGTTTTGAAGCCGAAGCAGTGTTGTCATTCCTCCTGCCAGTAGCAAATAATGGTAATGGTTACCTCAGAAAAATCAATTTAATTAATTCCTGGCTCCATGACTGCTGCCAGTGCCAGAATTTGAGGGTTTTGGCCACTGGACAGTTTTATACAGCACCAGGCCTGCTGGCGGCAGATGTGATATATTTGCTCAAAAGGAGGAAAAAGATTCTATCCCAGGAGCTATCAGAGCTTATAGAGAGAGCTTTATACTATGTTTGAAGGGGGAATGGGTAACACCAGGCTCACTAGACATAAGCCATCAGGTATTGTACTGCTGCTGTTGGGAGTCCAGGTACACAGGGCAACTAAAATGCATCTGCACCAATGCCTGCAGCTTGCACATTAAGGAGGAGCTGGAAGCCACTGTACAGCAAGGCATCATGACATAACTACCATCACAGAAACGTGGTGAGATGGTTCACTTGATTGGAGTGCTGGAATAGATGGCTATAGGGTCCCCAGAAGGGACAGGCAAGGAAAAAGAGATGGTGGGGTTCCGTTGTATGTCAGTGTATAGACTGCCTTGAACCCAATGTTCTGAGAATGAATGCTTGTGGGTGAAGATCAAGAGGGAAGCCAATCAAGCTAATATCCTCGTACGAGTCTGTTATATAGAGAGAAAACTGGCACAGACACCTAGCACTAAACCATGTCACTCAAGGCTATGTACAATCCAGCCTTGAACAGCCCCAGGAGAGGAGCATTCACAACTTCCCTGGGCAGCCCATTCCAGTGCCTCACCACCCTTACAGTAAAGAGTTTCTTCCTCATATCCAATCTAAACTGCCCCTGTTTGAACCCATTGCTCCTTGTCCTATCACTACAGTCCCTAAGGAAGAGTTCATCCCCAGCATTCTTATAGGCCCCCTTCAGATATTGGAAGGCGGCAATGAGGTCTCTATACAGTCTTCACCAGGCTGAACAGCCCAAACTTTCTCAGCCTATCTTCATACAGGAGCTGCTCCAGTCCCCTGGTCATCCTTGTGGAGCTCCTCTGCACTTGTTCCAACAGTTCCATGTCCTTTTTATGTTGAGGACACCAGAACTGCACACCATACTCCAAGTGAGGTCTCACAAGAGCAGAGTAGAGGGGCAGGATCACCT
Source organism: Psilopsiagon aymara (assembly GCA_024733675.1). Classification (NCBI taxonomy): domain Eukaryota; kingdom Metazoa; phylum Chordata; class Aves; order Psittaciformes; family Psittacidae; genus Psilopsiagon; species Psilopsiagon aymara. The sequence goes on along the minus strand of JANRGW010019334.1, from coordinate 10,725 downwards.
CCTTCAACCTGCTGGTTACGCTCCTTTTGATGCAGCCCAGGATATGGTTGGCTTTCTCGGCTGTAAGTGCACACTGCCAGTTCATGCTCATTTTCTCATTGACCAACACCCCCAAGTCCTTCTCTGCAGGGCTGCTCTGAATCTCTTCTCTGCCCAACCGGAGCTGTGCCTGGGATTGCTCTGACCCAGGTGTAGGACCTTGCACTTGCCATGGTTAAACTTCATCAGGTTGGCATCAGCCCACCTCACAAACTTGTCAAGGTCCCTCTGGATGGCATTCCATCCCTCCAGCGTAACAACCGAACAACACAGCTTGGTGTCATTGGCAAACTTGCTGAGGGCGCACTCAATCACACCGTCCATGTCACTAACAAAGATGTTGAACAAGACCAGTCCCAACACTGGTCCCTGAGGAACACCACTCGTTACTGGTCTCCAGCTGGACATTGAGCCATTGAGCACAACTCTTTCCATGCGTCCATCCAGCCAGTTCTTTATGCACCGAATGGTCCACCTATCAAATTGATGTCCCTCCAACGTAGAGACAAGGATGTCATGTGAGACAGTGTCAAACACTTTGCACAAGTCCAGGTAGATGCTCTATCCCTGTCCAGCAGTTCGTAGCTCCATTATAGAAGGCCACCAAATTGGTCAGGCAGAATTTCCCCTTAGTGAAGCCATGCTGGCAGTCACCAACCACCTTGTTGTTCTTTATGTGCCTTAGCATGCCTTCCAGGAGAAGCTACTCCAAGATTTTGCCAGACCATAGATATGGTCTATAACATGTGTGAGGTGTCCATAGCCATGACAAGAGAGTTGGAACTGGATGACCTTAAAGTGCCTTCCAACACAAAACATTCTATGGTTCCGTGAATTTCAGTGTTCCTTTTGCAAATCTGTACAAGGTGAGATGCAGGAGTAAATATATGGCTCTCTAAGTGAACATTCATGTAGTCTGGAATTTGACTGCTTTACAGACATAGGAGGAAAATAACCCTTAACAAGCTAATAAAACTGATTATATAATAACAAGTTGAAAGTTTTCATTTCTAATACTGATACCAAAAAAAGCCCAGAAAAAAAAAAACTAAATAGTTTTGCTGCAACAACATATATCTGCAGGTTAAAATGCATACATGTGTATATACTAGGAGAAAGCATTTCATTCTGAAATGAGAACACAGATTCAGCTGACAGCAACAAAATCTGGAATGTAGCAATGTAGAGATATTCCAGCCACTCCAGCCAATGAGCCAGCTTCATTTGGAACTCAGCTCAGATGCCTCTATACAAACACCCATAGTATGGAGAAAAAGAAGAGGAATTAGAGATGTGCGCATGTCTGTGGGGGTATAATGACTAACACAGAAACACGGTTGGATGGCTCCTGTGATTGGAGTGCTGGAATGGAAGGTTACAGGCACTTTAGAAAAGGCTGGCCCAGCAAACAGGGAGAGGGAGCTGCTATTTATGTCAGTGATAGGCTGGGAAGTATGGCACTCTGTCTGGGGACAGGAAGGGATTCTTTAGGTACGGAGTGAATGAAAGACAGACTAGGAACAACATGGGCCCCCTCCGGAAGCTATCAGGAGAACTGGCTACGCTGGATTTGGAGAAGGCTAAGGTTCTTAATGACTTCTTTGCCTTAGCCCTCACTGGCAAATGCTCTGACCACATCATCCAAGTCTTGGAAGCCAGATGCAGAGATTGTGAGAATGAAGACCTTAGGCCCACTGTAGGAAAGCATCTGATTCAAGACCATCTTAGGAACCTGAATGTGCACAAGTCCATGGGACCTGATGAAATCCATCTGTGGGTAGTGAAGGAGCCAGTGAACGAAGCTGCTAAGCCACTGTCCATCATATATGAAAAGTCATGGCAGTCAGGTGAAGTTCCCAATGACTGGAAAAGGGGAAATATAACCGCCATTCTCAAGAAGGGGAAAATGGATGACCAGGGAACTACAGTCCAGGCAGTCCCACCTCTAGGCTAAGTATGAGGCTGGACAGAGCCTTGAGCAACATGGTTTAGTGTGAGGTGTCCCTGCCCATGGTATGGTGGTTGGAACTAGATGATCCTAAGTTCCTTTCCAACCCTTACTATGCCTTGAGCAACATGGTTTAGTGTGAGGTGTCCCTGCCCATGGCATGGGGGTTGGAACTAGATGATCCCAAGTTCCTTTCCAACCCTAACTATAGTATGATTGTAAGAAATACACGTGTACTATTTGCAAGCCAGTGATATTATGATGACTAATAGTATTTTAAGAACCCTAAAAAAAGCAATCTATAGCCATTTTATGCATAATGAAAATTCAGAAGTCAAAGAGTGAAGAAAACAATAGTAACAAGTTGTCAGATTACAGAATTGAACCTTCAAGATAGACTGTGTCTGAGAAATTCTACTGAACTGGACCACTCTAATATTAAAATGTTAAGAACATTCCTAAATGTCTCACAGGACAGGAGTCAGAACACCCAGAAACCTGAAGCATCTGAAGAACCAGGGATAGTATTTGTGGGCTAGCCTATCCTCCAGTGTTCAGCATACTCTTCCCAGCACAGTGGAGATGAGAAAATTTAGACTCCTCATTCAACACCTTAAACCAAGATATTTCTAAATATTTTTGTGTATACAATCTACTGCATATGCATCAAGACTCTGAACTGTTCTGAATATAATTTTCAGAATACGCATGCAGCTGCACATAATTATTGGGATTTGAATATTCAAATAGATAAGCATCTACGTAGTTATTTCATCATGCACAGGATGATGAAATTCTGCTTCACAGTTCCCCGAAATACATCTTTAGAGAACCTTCATTTATCTCAAGCAGTATTTTAATGAGTAATTATCTTTAACCCACCCCATGAATACTTTTGTTCAAATCACATTTACTTGCTTTGACTGAAAGAACTACATTTGCTCACATACCTCGAATGCAGCTCTGGACTGCCATTGTTGTATTTACTTCCTCTTTCCCAGACACCAAAATCTGGCACACGATAGGCTCTTTCCACACAAAAGACAAGATTCTGAATGAAGGAAACCTATGGAAAAGAAGCAAGCAAGCAAAAGTGACTGAAGGAAACTGAAAACATACTTTCTTCTATTTGGGGGGTTTGTTTATTTTTGGCTTTTTTTTTTTTCTCCAAAACCACAAAGTTGTTTTTCCTCAGCCATCATAATGTGCCTTGCATTTTTCCCCCCGAAAAATGATGTTCCCCATTTCAGATATTCCTTTTAAACCAGGTTTTAATCACTAAACACTAAGAGCTGATCAAAACAGGTGATGCTGAGATTTATGCAGAAGTTCCTACAAAGCCTGGGATAAAAATTATTTCACATTCAAGACATATATCTGAACAGCTCCAAGAAGATCACATTTTGACCTATTAAAAAAGATCTGTCTTAAAAAACACCAGATGACAAAAAAAAAAAAAAAATGAATCCTAGAAGAGTAGGACACAGAAATCTCAGTGCTGTTTCTTAATTAATTTTAAGAGAACTGATATGCCAAACCTTAATTATATTAGCTCAAGATCCTGCCCCTCTACTCTGCTCTTGTGAGACCTCACTTGGAGTGTGGTGTGCAGTTCTGGTGTCCTCAACATAAAAAGGACATGCAACTGTTGCAACAAGTCCAGAAGAGGGCCACAAGGATGATCAGGGGACTGGAGCACCTCCCATATGAAGATAGGCTGAGAAAGTTTGGGCTGTTCAGCCTGGAGAAGAGAAGAGAAAGCTGCATGCAGACCTCATAGCAGCCTTCCAGGATCTGAAGGGGCGCTACAGGGATGCTGGGGATGAACTCTTCATAAGGGACTGTAGTGACAGGACAAGGACTAATGGGTTCAAACTTAAACAGGGGAAGTTTAGATTGGATATAAGGAAGAAATTCTTTACTGTAAGGGTGGTGAGGCACTGGAATGGGCTGCCGAGGGAAGCTGTGAATGCTCCATCGCTGGCGGTGTTCAAGGCCAGGCTGGACAGAGCCTTGGGTGACGTGGTTCAGTATGAGGTGTCCCTGCCCATGGGAGGGGGTTGGAACTAGATGATGTTAAGGTCCTTTCCAACCCTAACCATTCTATGATTCTATAATACATACTTCTGCAAATTAAAACATACTCCTTTATAAAAAACTCTGAATCAATTTATAATTATCTTGGATCAGCATGTTTCAACTGAATACTAAAATAATTAAGAATATTTTAAAGAATTTAAGGTGTATTTAATTACAGTTGAAGACTTATTTAAGCAGACACTTTTTACTCATTTACACTGTTGAAAGAGATATTTGGAGTTGCTTCATTGTAGAAAAGTTAAATTGATGATTAATTTTTACAGACAGCTTTCAGGAAATTTAACCACAAACACAACATTTACACTGGTTCATCTACAATTCTGTGGGAAAAGAGAATACTGTAACAGCTATAATTACAGCCATATTGCTCTTGTGAGACCCCACTTGGAGTACTATGGGCAGTTCTGGTACCCTCAACATAAGAAGGACATGGAGCTATTGGAGATGATCCAGAGGAGGACCATGAGGATGATAGGGGGGCTTAGAGCACTTCCCATACAAAGACAGGCTAAAAAAGTTGGAGCTGCTCAGCCTAAAGAAAAACTACGTGGAGACCTCACAGCAGGCTTCCAATATCTGAAGGGGGCCTACAAGGATGCTGGAGAAGGATTTCATCAGAGACTGTAATTATAGGACAAGGGATAATGGGCTTAAACTTAACCAGGGGAAGTTTGGGTTATAGATGAGGAAGTTCTTTACTGTGGGGGTGGTGAGGCACTGGCACAGGTTGCACATGGTAAACGCTCCATCACTGGCAGTGTTCAAGGCCAGGCTGGACAGTGCCTTGGGCGACATGGTCTAGTGCAAAGCATCCCTGCCCATGGCACAGGGGTGGAACTTAGGGTCCTTTGCAACCCAAACCATTTTATGATTCTATGATCTACAGAGGATGAACCACTTTAGTACAGTCAAGTGATACTTACTTTTTCTAATGAGCTATGAGATAAAAATAAAATTTTTACTGAAAGTTATTTTTCTAATTTTAATTTACCTGTATACCTGTTTTGTCCTTTTCTCTCAATTCTTCTGCAAATCTTAAAAAGTTACTATTTCAGACACACTCTTTATGCTAATAGCAATCCATCAGTGATCTATGTAATTCTGTTCTTACTTCTGTCTCTATTACATGTCTCTGCTAAAATTTCACTGTGCAGTGCTCATGTGCAACCTTCTGTATACTAAATCTTTTCACAGCTCGCATTTTCAAGGAAAAAGCCCCACTCTTTAAAGAAGGCAACCAGCATTCATCCTTGTATTTTAGCACTTGGTTGCATTAAAATGAACTCTTTCTGAATGAAGCTAGAATACACAGTGATGAAGAGTGGGGCTTCTCCTGTATCTATCAGTAACTGAAATTCAGATGCAAGAGCTAAATGAAGAAGCAAGGACCACAACATAGAAATACATAATCTTATTGATGACTTTCTATTAGTGATGATATTCAGAACACAAGAAAAAAAAAGGCCAATTACAGATGTTTATCAAGACTAACTAAGGGGTTCCAGACACCAGATTTACGGAAAAAAAGAGTTCATCAGACAACTGGTTGCAAACCAAAATCTTCACAACGCAACTATTCCTATCACTGGCACGCAAATACTATAACCAAGTCAATGATAAAGCACTTACAGAAATTATGGATTCTGTGTGTTAAGCTAATTTATCCAAAAAACAAGCATATGGAGAGCAGGGTGTAATAAAGAATACACAGGCAACATGAATGACTGTAAATGCTAGTGCCACTCTATCTTGAAACGGGACGCCTGAAGCACCTGATCAGGGGGAGGCTGGGCATCGTGGAGCTTCATCTCAGAGCAGCAATAGGCATCGAGGGAGCCTCAAGTCCTCAACAGGGCTTGTCCAGGAGCCGGTAGCTCAGCATACGCAAGCAGCTGACTCAGGGGGTGGCGCCAGGAGAGGCAGCAACCAGACCTAACTGATTAAAAACCCGCCCCAGGGAGTGCAAGTGACCAAGAGCTTGGCAAACAGGGTGGGCAAATAGGGCGGGCTCGAGGCACTTTGTGCAGCAGCTCGCGGGGGGAGGTGAGCAGGATGGTGAGCACTCGCTCTATGACCCAGACTCGGTCTGGGACCTCTGCTCTGGCTGCCTCGGCAGCGGACAGTGTAGGCACCCAGACAGAGCCAATGAGAGGGGAGGCTGCGGTGCAGAGCTAGGGGCATAGCGAGCACCAGCACCTTCTCCTGAGAGCACCTCAGGGCGTAGCAAGCACCTTCTCCTGAGAGAAGGGTGTGCGATGGGTGGGGCTGCACTCAGTGTGCCCTGGTCGAGGCCCTCCTACAGGAGGTGGCTGAGCTGCAGGATGCTGTTACTAGGCTGAAAGGTGTCAGGGAAGCTGAGAGGAAGCAGCACTGCTTGCCTCAGGACCACACTGTGCAGGAGCTTCAAGCGTCGACTGCGCCTGTGCAGGAAAAGAGGCTGCTACCCCAGGAAGCTGGGAAATAGTAACAGAAAAGACCAACAAAAAAAGGAGGAAGAGGACAGTTAAAAGCAAGGGGCTTCCTCCTAAATCTGCTGTCCTCACCCAGAACTGCTTTGCTGTCCTGCAGGGGGCTGAGGAGGAACCACACTCCCACCAGGAACAACCAGCTGATGCACTGGTAAAGATCACTACTGGTGCTGCCAGGAAAAAGGGAAGGGCCGTTGTAGTAGGGGACTCTACTCTGAAAGGATCAGAGGCACCCATCTGCCGGCCTGACCCAGTCTCAAAGGAGGTGTGTTGCCTTCAGGCGCACTGATCAGGGATGTTGCAGAGAAGCTGCCTGCTCTAGTCGGTCTCACTATTACCCGCTTCTAGTGATCCATGTGGGTGCTACTGATATAGATACCAGTAGCCCCGAGAACATAAAGGAGGACTACAGAGTTCTGGGAGAGGACGTTAGAGGATCTGGAGTTCAGACTGTCTTTTCCTCTATACTCTAGGATACAAGGCAGGACCTTAAAAAGCCTAGGAGGATTGGCCAGGTTAATAAATGCTTAGAAAGGTGATGCTATAGTCAGGGGTTTGGGTACATCAAAGATGGGACGCAATTTAGTAGGCCATGTCTACTGGGGACTGGTGGAGGTGGCCTGACAAAGAAAGGGAAGGGTGGATTTGGTAGGAGGCTTGCCAGACTGGTCAAGGAAGGTCAAGGAAGCCTTAAAGTAGATGCGTTGGGGAAGGGAGGCATCGTTCATTGTTTCATCCAAACACACACAGTCACTTGCCAGCACCTACAGTAAGCTTTCAGAGCAATGTAGAGATATTTCAGCCACTCCAGCCAGGGAGCCGGCTTCAACTGGAGCTCGGCTCAGATGCCTCTATACAAATGCCCGTAGCATGGGGAACAAACAAGAGGAATTAGAGATGTGTGAACGCTTACAGGGGTATGATATCATAGGTATCACAGAAACATGGTGGGATGGCTCCTATGACTGGAGTGCTGGAGTGGAAGGTTACAGGCTCTTTAGAAAAGACAGGCCTGGTAGGCAGGGTGGGGGAGTTGCTATTTAAGTTAGGGATAGGCTGGAGAGTATGGAACTGTCTGGGGACAGGTAAGCAGTTGACAGAGACTTTGTGGGTCAGGATTAAAGGAAGAACAGGGATGGGAGACATTATTGAAGGCATCTGTTACAGACTGTCTGACGAAGAGGACTCAGTGGATGAAGCACACCATAAACAGATAGGAACAGCGTCATGCTTGCACGCCCTTGTTCTCACAGGGGATGTTAACTACCCTGATATCTGTTGGAGGGATGGTATGGCCCGGCAAAAGCAATATAATTGTGTGGAAGGCAACTTCCTTCTGCAAGTAACAGAGGAGCCAACAAGGAGATGATGTGCCATGCTTTACCTCGTGCTCCCCAACAGGGAAGGGCTGGTTGGAAATGTGATGCTCCAGGGCAGCCTTGATTGCAGCAATCATGAGATTATCGAATTTGAGATCCTCAGGACAGTGCGAGGAGAGTGCAGCAAGCTCACTGCCCAGGACTTCAAGGGAGTGGACTTTGGCCTCTTCAGGAACCTTCTCAGTAAGGTTCCATGGGATATAGCCCTAGAGCGCAGGGGGGCCCAAGAATCTTGGTTGATATTCAAGAATCACATGCTGCGTGCTCAGGAGCAATACATCCCTACTGGAAGGAAGTGTGGCAGGAGGGCCAGGAGACCCACTTGGATGGATAAGGAGCTGCTGAGGAAAATTTGAAGAAAAAAGGAGGTTTATAAAACGTGGAAGCAAGGACAGGCGGCCTGGGAAGAATACAGGGATGTTGTCCAGGAAGCTAGGGACTAGGTTAGGAAGGCTAAGGCCCACTTAGAATTAAACTTGGCTAGGGATGTTAAGGGCTACAGGAAGGGATTCTATATGTACATTGCAAATAAAAGACAGGCAAGGGACAATGTGGGCTCTCTTCAGAACCTGTCAGGAGACAGATTTGGAGAAGGCTGAGGTTCTTAATGACTTCTTTTCCTCAGCCTCTACCAGCAAATGCTCTGACCACACCAACGAAGTCTTGGAAGGCAGATGCAGGGACAGTGAGAATGAAGACCGTGGGCCCACTGTACAAGAGGATCTGGTTTGAGACCATCTTAAGAACCTGAAAGTATACAAGGCCATTGGACCTGATGAAATCCATCTGTGGGTCCTCAAGGAGCTGGCAAATAAAGTTGCCAAGCCACTGTCCATCATATTTGAAAAATCATGGCAGTCAGGTGAAGTTCCTGATGACTGAAAAAGGGAAATATAACCCCTATTTTCAAGAAGGAGAAAATGGATGAGCAAGGGAAATTCAGAGCAGTCAGTCTCATCTCTGTGCTTGCAAAATCTTGGAGCAGATTCTCCTGGAAGGCATGCTGAGGCACAAAAAGAACATCAAGGTGCTTGGTGACAGCCAGTATGGCTTCACTAAAGGGAAATCCTGCCTGACCAATCTGGCAGCCTTCTATAGCAGGGATATGGAATTGATGGACAGGGGTAGAACAGTTGATGTCATCTACCTGGACTTGTGCAAAGCATTCAACACTGCCCCTCATGATATCCTTGTCTCTACGTTGGAGGGACATCAATTTGATAGGAGGACTACATGGTGGATAAAGAACTGGCTGGATGGCTGCACGCAAAGAGTTGTGGTCAATGGCTCAATGTCCAGTTGGAGATCAGTAACGAGTGGTGCCCCTCTGGGATTGGTGTTGGGACCAGTTTTGTTCAATATGTTTGCTGGTGACATGGACAGTGGGATTGAGTGCGCCTCAGCAAGTCTGCCAATGACACCAAGATGAGTGGTTCAGTCGATACGCTGGAGGGAGGAATGCTATGCAGAGGTACCTCGACACGCTCGTGAGGTGGGCTGATGCCAACCAGATGAAGTTTAACCGTGACAAATGCAAGGTGCTACAGCTGGGTCGGAGAAATCTCAGGCACAGCTCCAGGTTGAGCAGAGAAGAGATTCAGAGCAGCCCTGAGCAGAAGGACTTGGGGGTGTTGGTCAATGAGAAAATGAACATGAGCTGGCAGTGTGCATTTGCAGCCCAGAAAGACAACCATATCCTGGGCTGCATCAAAAGGAGCTTGACCAGCAGGTTGAGGGAGGTGATCCTGTCCTGCTCTGTTTTTGTGAGACATCACTTGGAGTATTGTGTGCAGCTGTGGCATCCTCAACATAAAAAGGACTTGGAACAGTTGGAACAAGTCCAAAGGAGGGCCAAGAGGATGTTCATGGCACTGGAGCACTTCCCGCATGAAGATAGGATGAGAAAGTTGACGCTGTTGAGCCTGCAGAAGAGAAGGCTGTGTGGAGACCTCATCGCAGCCTTCCAGTATCTGAAGGGGGCCTATAAGAATGCCGGGGAGGGACTCTTCATTAGGGAATGTAGTGATAGGACAAGGAGCAATGGGTTCAAACAGGGGAAGTTTAGATTGGATATAGGGGAGAAATTCTTTACTATAAGGGTGGGAGGCACTGGAATGGGTTGCCCAGGGAAGCTGTGAATGCTCCATCGCTGGTGGTGTTCAAGCCAAGTTGGACCAAGCCTTGAGTGGCATGGTTTAGTGGGTGATGTCCCTTCCCATGGCAGGGGAGCTGGAACTAGGTGATCTTAAGGTCCTTTCCAACCCTAACTATTCTGTGTTTCTATGACTTGTCCTCTAGCCAAGGCCACGGTAGCTATTATCATCTTATTTACAGTACAATTAACAATCTCACAAACATCTCTTACCAGGATATAAAATTCTATTAATTTTAATTAAAGATGTAAGAAAACTTCTTAATACACCCATAGGTTCATATGTGTTTGAAGAAAGTGCTTCAGCTTTCCAGAAAATTAATCCTATTACGTATTATATTGACATTCTACTGGACAGAATGCACTGACTGACAGTCTGAAATAAGAAGAAACATGAAAAAAACATCACTAGAAGTTAACCATCTGTCATGGGTTCAGCAGTAGCAGTAGCATTTTTCTCCTTCTTAGTGGCTGGTGCAGCACTGTGTTTTTGACTTGTGGCCTGGGAACAGTGCTGATAACACCAATGTTTTTAATTATGGCTTAGTGATGTTTGGTCTGGCCAAGGACTTTCTGAGTCTCATGCTCTGACAGGGAGGAGGGGAAGCCGGGAGGAAGCAGAGACAGGACACCTGACCC
>JANRGW010019333.1:0-12704 GCA_024733675.1 Psilopsiagon aymara | reverse complement strand
TATGAGGTCTCCATGCAGCCTTCTCTTCTCCAGGCTGAACAGCCCCAACTTTCTCAGCCTGTCTTCATATGGGAGGGAAGTCCAAATAAGAGCTTCAAAATCTTCTCCCGAGGTGTGAGTAGAGGATCCAGGACCACGTGTGTTGTGCCAGAACTTTGTTTTCCCCAGCTCTCACGCTACCATCGCCAGTGGTTTTGTTTGTATAATACTCTGTGGTGAAATACATTGCTGCCACTGCTGCTTTATTTTTTTTTCTTTTTTATTTTTATGGACCATGTTGTCTGAGCTGGGACACTTTGCAAAGTGTGGTGTAATTCATAAATGAATGGGTAGCCAGTGGTGACAGGACGATGCAGTTGGAAGTTCAGGTCCTGTCAACATGCATTTGACTTTTGCAGATATGCTGGTGGAGGGAGGGTGAACCAAAATTGCCTTTAACATTATTTATTACAATCAGTTAGCTGCTGCTTGTCTATGTGCTGTCCTCTGTAATACCTCAGCATCAGCAACATACTAAGCTCCATTTCTTCTCTCCCAAAATATGAAATACTTCTGTCCACACTGTATGGATGACATTTTTATCTGATGTAGGGCACACTCGAAAATTTTAATTTTGTAATAGTTTTGTTCTAAGAGATGATATTGTACTCTGATTATTTCTTGCACTTAGATGCCATTTTGAGGAGCATCGTAGCTAATGAAAATATGCTGTGGGCTTTTTTAATGACATTTTGGTGAATAGCTTCTTTTTGAATTAGCTTCAGTTTGCTAGGGCCTGTTCAGAAGAAATGCATATAGATGTGAAATAACAATATATGTGTTCTTCTGTATCTTATCCTCTCAGAGGCAGAAACCAGTCTCTGCTGCTTAGTTCAAACCTTTGATAGTAATGCACCATAGATATATATGTAGCTTGATCTCTTATTTCTTTTCCATCTCTGTCTAGCTCTTCATCTGGAAAAATATTTAATAATTTTCAAGACCGTTGTTGGAAGTCTCCCTTGATTCCCTTCTACGGGTGAAAAAACTTGAAGATGACCTTGTCAGGCTGAAGTATCCTGGTGCTGCTATCAAAAATGCTCATCTGATGCAGCAAAGTGCCAGCGTCTTTTGGCTACACATAGGGAGAAGCTTTTGTTTTTCTTATGAGTGTATAAGGGATTATTGGCCCAGGCTTGAGAACCTGGCAAGGAAAATTTCTATATTCTGGATAAATGTCAAAATATTAGCAAATCCCCATACAACATACTGTAGATTCCTGGTTACCATTGCTGGCTGCTACTGAAGCTCATTTTATTTCACTATGACCTAGAAATTATTCCAGCAATAATCTAATACCTGTTCCTTCGCCACACATATCCACCCTGGAACTCAAAGCAAACTATTTCCTTTCTATGACAGTACACAGAGACTATTTCCCAGAGGTTTGAAATATTTTATACTCTTTTATGTAATGGTCTATGATACAGGAATCAGATCCTGAGTGGGAGATATCTCCAGTGCAAATGAATTTCAAAATCAGAGAGTCATATAAGCGTAGAATCACAGAATAGTTTGGGTTGGAAGGGACCTTAAAGCTCATCTAGTTCCAACCCCACTTCCATGGGCAGGGACACCTTCCACTAGACCAGGTTGCTCAAATCAAAGCCCCATCCAACCTATTCTAAAGCCTCACCACGCTCATACTGTAAAGAATTTCTTCCTAATATCTAATCTGAATCTCCCCTTTCAATTTAAAGCCATTACCCCTTGTCCTATTCCTACACGCCCTTGTAAAAGTCCCTCTCCAGCTTCTTATAGGCCCCCTTTAGGAACTGGAAGGCTCATATGAGGTCTCCCTGGACCCTTGTCTTCTCCAGGCTGAACCAGCTCGAATCTCTCAATCTGCCTTCATAGGAGAGCTCTGGAGCACCTCTGTGTACCTCATGCACAGAGGGCATGATCATCTTTGTGCCCTTCTGGACCTGCTTTAATAGGTCCATGTCTTTCTTTTTTTGAGAGCCTCAGAAGTTGAACACAGTCCTACAGGGTGGGGGTGTCTCATGATAGTGGAATAGAGGGGAAGAATGATCTCCCTTGACCTACTGGTCATGCTTCTTTTGATGCAGCCCAGCATACAGTTGGTGCTGTTGGCTGACCTGCCAGCTAATCTTCTGAGACTGCATACAACATGATGGTGGTGCATGTGTTAGTGTTTTTTTTCCCCACAGATTCTGCTCTGTAAAGGTCTAACCCCTCAACAGAACATTACTCCTTATGAACTTCATTTTGGTATTCATTCTTAACTATGGATTGGGACTGAACATTAAATACATTCATAGTGGTGGTGATATGCATATAGTAATATTCAAAGCACTCTATGTACTGCACATTTTCTCCTTTTGTTTTAGTAAACCACAAGATTCTAGGAGGTTGGTTCTAACTCATTTAGTCTATGCCATCATTGCTGCAAATCTTACCCTGAACATTCATTTGGGTAGGAGTCTGAAAAAGGTAAGAATTGACAAGAAAGACAATACCACTAAACGTATTTACACAGAGCTTGTCTAATTTTCGGTAGGGGTGCTTGGGTTTTCTTCTTTTGTCTTCACTCCCTTTTGACTTATGTATTATACAAACCTACTTTAGATGTCTACATGTGGGCATTTGAAACCCAAATTGAGAACAATTTGACCTCTCTTTTCAGGGTGTACTACTCATATTTTTGATTCATGTGGATGAAAATGCTGTAAATTGTTATTGCTCATTTTTGCTTTATTTTTTTGGTGTGTTTTATTTCACTTGTGCCACTACCCAGCAGTATCTAATTAAAAACCATGCTTACATAGGAAAAGTATCTCTGATTCCCCTAAAAGGAATTCTGTGTTCTGAGACACCAGGCAGTTTTGGAACCACAAACTTTTATGCAGAATCAGATTTGAAAATAATCCATTTGTACCAATAAGAGAAAACCTTCAAGTTTGAGAAATCAGTTTCATAAGAAAGTGGTTTAAAATAAATTGTTAAAAATATTACATTGTTCTAAAACTTTCCTAAGAGTGAAAACAGTTTGGATGGCTGCAATGCAAATAGTTAAGACTAATATCTGACTACTTCTTCAGTGGTTCTGAACAGTAGGCATTTTTCCAGGTGGACAATATAGCAGAGCTGGCATGTCCCTAATAAAAGGAAGTCATGAATAAATCCGAATAACAGTTGTGGAGGAAGTCTAAAGAGCAGGGAAGATAAGTTTATTAATAGTTTCAGCTCACAGTTGAAAAACTTCATAAATTGGACAAAGGATTTACTTTCCAATAATGCTTTATGTGCTGACAGTGATCATCTCTGTTCATATTTTTTAAAAGGTGCCAAGAGGAACTTCAAAGTTATTGCACTTTCTTTTTTTTTTAGTAACAGGTTCTATTATTTCATTAGAAACAAAGACTTCACCTCCCTTAGGCTCCTGTCTGGATAAGATTTGGATCAGACAGACAAGTAATCTTCATTCATCGCTGTCTTGGTGTTGTGATTATAACAGTACACCTGACTGCTCTACCATTCTAGATTAGGCAAAAAAATGGGTTATGTAGATCTTCTAGTTCTATAATTTGCCAGTTCAAAAGGGATTCTTTTGTTCCATTCCTGCTGGAAAACCTTTATGTAGGTGATAACGGTACATAAAGAAATTGGATTTAGCTTTCAGAGTAAGTTTCTTGGCTGCTGATGAAAGGCATATGTAAATAATGAAGATTATTTTTTGCTTTTAGAAGTTAACATGACATTTGTGTCATATATAATATGCTTTGTACCTAATTGTTTTGAATTTCATTCAATCATTCTCATGCTGTGTGGCTTCTTGGCAGAGAGCTTAAGCAATGTGGTAAACCAATCATGTTCAATACCTAGGTACCAAAACTGGAGAAGTGCAGTCCAAATTTCTTATGTTCAAGGATGGAAAAAGTGTGTGGCATTATATACTAGGGTGTCTTCAAGCAAAACTGTGGTTTGGCTTCTGCTTTCACTCTGTTGCTGGCTCAGTCTTCTGATTTTAAAATTTTATTTAAAAATAGGTTTTACTATATTTTAAGTAAGTTGTTTAAAGATGTTTTTACTTTGTGCCTGAACTTATAAGTGGGCTTGTTTTATAATAATTTTACATTTTAGTTTCTCAGTATTTATTTTAGCTTACGTACTATTAAGAATGCTGATTTCCAGCAGCCAGTCCAAGTTTCCAGAAGTGTTCAATAGTTTCACGTGGCACAATTTTTGGGTGACCTGTCTGAGATACTTTGTTCTCAGAAACATTCAGGACTCTTAGCTGCTATTGAAACCAAGTGTTAAGGAAGTGTGTTAGAAACAAGTGTGTCAGCTCAGAGGGGTTCCTTTAATGTGTGGCTAAGCACTAACCTACTCCATGTCCCATTCCTGACTGTGTGACATTGATTCCAAAGTCATGATAGTATTTGACTACTTATGCAGCTCCCAAAGGTTTGACCATATGTCAATAGATCATCTCAGCAAGCATGGAAGACTCATTTGTTTGTTCCTCATGCTTTTATTTTTATTTTCATGTGTGCACATACTCACACCTGCATGCATATCTAGTAGAGTTCAGCAGACATTGGACTATTAACTGTTACTTAGATTATGGAACAGTCACTTGCTTTAAAAATTCATTGCCAGTGGAAGCAAGGAATGTGCCAACATTGGGGACTTTTAAATCTAAATTTGGAAGCTACTTATTTCATTCACCATTTTTTAAATATTTGTTTTGGGTCTAGCCTGTGGCTTGGCAGTTGTATGTGGCATGCTTCAGTGTGAGGAAATCAGATTTCAGAAAGACTAAAATTTACTGGATCCCCAGAATTCCATTTGAGAACTGGATTTGGGTTCTAATTTAGGATCCTCACCTTGCTCCTTGCTTTGATTGCACTGAGCCCATGCAAGCCTGGGATCTGGGAACAGCCCTGGAGAGTGAGTTCTCTTGGGAGAACCTTTTTCCTCTGAAGTAAACGGTGCACTTCCAGAGTGTGCTAATCCTCACCTGTGGTCGGTCTTCTTAATAGCACATTGAGTATGTAGCTTGCTCTTGGGTAACTTGGACTGAATATCCTAAAGAGGAGGGAGGAGAAAGGTGGAAAACTACCTTCTAGATGGTTCAGAAACAACTGAACCATACATTAACCTTCTTATGAGCAGTTGCTGTATTAGGAAAAGTGATGTGGAAAAAGGACACTCTAAAACTAAATACAAAGGCTGTGTTAATGAGCTATTAGAGTAAACACAATAATGATCACAGAAAGGCAAGAAATTTAATAGTTAAATGTTTCTGAGTAACACTACCAGCAGTACTAAACCTCCTGCCTATTTCTCCATATATACTTATGATGCTATAGACAGTAATATGTATGATGTTATATTTAACTTTAAAGGCAGGTAACATGCAACATATCTGGACCAATATTACTCTTATAAACACTGAAATTTTAATGTAGTGCTAACTGACATAAGCTGTTCTTCCGCTGACTTTCCTTTTAATCTGTTTTTCTCCTAGCCCTTAAGAAGTCAGTTATATGACCAACTGTATATATAACCTGTATAGACACACCAGGTTACATGTTCTGTCTTGAGACTTTCATGAGCAGCTGCAATAAGGTGGTGTTACAGCTCTTTGAATACTGTAATCAGTCCCTAGTATACTTAGTTGTCCAGTGAAGATAAGTTAGTGCTCATGGGTGAGTAGCACAGTCGTGTCCATACGTCGTGGCAGAAGCCAAAATAGCCCAACAAACAGTAGCCATTTTAAGAGTTTCAAAATGATGTAATGTTTTTTATATTTTGTACAATGTACATTGTACAATTTTGTATAATGCTTTTGTAATGTTTAGCACATGTTCTGTGATTGGCTGCATCCACATCAGAGTGTGTCGTTGGCTAGGAGGAAGCACATGCTTGTTTTCATTAGGCTTTGAAATGGTTTGTTCCTGACGTGCTGTCAGTTTTTAATACAATGAAAAAGTATTAGTCAGCTGTCCCGGATCTCTTAGGAAATAACAGGACATCTGGAGGGAGAATATCTGAGCGAGGGGCAGGTGCTATTTAGCTGATGCAGCAGGATTTTACTAGTCAATAGAAACCTTGACACACTTTCCTCCTGGGCTGCTGGATTACGGCCTTACTGCTGGATACCACCAGATAACATCACTCTTGGCTGTAGCTGGAGATAACAGAAAGAAATTTGTTTGATAAAATCCAGGAGGAACTCAGTGCATGAGAGAGAGGGGAACATATGACCAACCAGGTGACTAACAACAGTCCTTTAAAATCAAAAGTTCCGTAAAGGAGGGGGGCATAGTTATCACTTTCTGTCAATCTGTAATATTCAAAGGCATGGAATGAATTACTTGATATTTTTCACTGAGTACACATTTGTGCACTCCTGGACTTATTTTTATGAGTTTTCTTTAAAAACCCCCACTTTTTAATAGCTGTGGTTTTCTAAAGAAAGTCATACTGAAAATTGAATTGACAGGTCTTATTCTGGTCCTGAAGTCATCACCCATGTTCCAGAGGGTATTTCTACAGTTTGGCCAAACATTAGACATTAAATATTTAATGCAGAAGAGAAGCAATTCAAAAATACTTGGAAATGGCCTTGTACCTTACAGCAATTATGATCTCCCTGAGCTACCCTTAAACAAAGAACTTTGTTCTTTTAAAGCAATTACCAGAAATTTAAAAAAAAAACAAAACCAAGAGAAAAAACAACGCAACACACAGAGCAAATCTTCTGATGCCAGTAAACTTCAAAAGGGCACGCTTTCCTCCAGAAAGTGGTTTCTGTCATAGGCACTACATGAGTAGCTGGTTATCCTACGTGTGATTCATGTTACAAAAGGAATAGGCCTTACTCAAGTAGTTTTCTTGAACTTCGAAAGAATATTTTTCTCTCTCATTACCCGGGAGAAATCAAACAATACTTGAGCATCATTTGTTTCCTCTGAAGTGGAAAACATTGTAGGTGATTTTGTTCACTAGATGTGTATCTTGTACCTTGTTTAAATGCTGTGACCTGAACAGTGATGGTTATGTTTGCATATGCAAAAAAGCTGAAAGAGTTTTATAGGAGAGGCCAGCTTAGGTGTTTTTTCTAATTTTCTGTTCCTCCTATTCTGTATACTATGGACTAAATTTTTGAGCCTGTAGCTTTTTAGGGCTTGACAACATTGACTGTAATAAAAGTACTCTAAACCTTTTCTTTAAATGTCAATAACTTTCTAGGACAGATAAGCACTAGGATATGTGATTAATTTTCTAAGAGTTCTTTATCCTCCAAAGTTAACATAGAAGAAGGTTCTATGCTGAGTTGGCTGAAGGTTAGTAGAGCACTGGTGATAAGACAGTGGAAGGCAGTACACCTAGTTAGTTGGTATAATCATCCCATGAAGGTAAATGGTAATGCAACGCTCTTCCAAAGCAGGTGAAATCCATATAAAGTTTCCTCAAGCAAGGACAAACTTCAGGCACTTTATTGAAGTATCAGCTGTTCAACCATATGCAATGTCAGGCTCACAGGCCTGTGACTGGAGATAAATTGAGTTATCAGCTATTGCTCTACAGATACTTAGACTCAGTTTCTTCTCTGGTAGGAACGAGTTTTTTTCTCAGACAGATCATGGTCTTAATTTCTGAATGATGCAAACACTGCTTGACATTTTTTAAAGCACCAAGCTCTTTTCATGTTAAAATTTTTAGTGCTCATATTCTGCCTGTGTATATCACCCTTTGGATCTTTTTTTGCTTCCTAGGAACTTGTTTCTCACCTCTTGTTTTTGGCATCTTCTGGGAGCAATCTAGCAGTTTCAAGTATCCTCTGCATCCAGTCATGAATACCACCTCGGTTTCTCTCTCGGCGTTCATTTCTTCAAGAAGGAACATTAGTCCATGCTGTTCTGTAAGATCCATTTTCAGCTTTCTTCCTTTTAATGTTGATTTCACCTGTCACTCAAAACCCCCATGTGCCTTCTACTCTTGTTACACAAGGAAATCAGCAAAGTTTGCTGTAGCTGCAGAATATACAGGGCAAGGTTTGGTGTAGTCACACTATCAGTGAACCCAGGAGAACAGGCCACAAATAGGGTAGGAAGCTGTTCTTTGTTATGTACTATGTGATAGAGAATAAACCCAGAAACCTGGCCTGAAACATTAATGAGCTTAGGCTAAGAGAAGAGTCACCTGACATTTAGAGAAATGGAAAGGTGGGAATAGGGAACACAGAATAAGCTAGCCATGAGATACTACTGGTCACTCCAAGCAGCAGTGGTAGCAACACACATATTGTCTGCCTCTTTGCAAAGTTTTGACAATGTTATGAGGAGAGACAGCATTTGGAAGGAACATGTCTAAAGACTTAAAAAGGTAATTAGTGGATGTGTATAGGTTGTTCCCCTAACAATCTATTGAAGGTTAAAGCGATGAAAATCAGCTCCATGGACAGGTATTGACTTTTGGTATTGAATGAAAGATGAAGAAGGAACAGGCTGTAAATCTACCTAGGGTGAAATCAGCAACAGCTGAAACAGCAGAAAAGGAGTGTGTCAGTGGAAAGAAGCAAAAGGGGAGTGTAAATAGTTGAAGCTAAGAAAGGAGTCACTGCAGCTGTTTTCTGAATAGCCATCACATGAGGTTTTTCATTCAGTCAGGAAAGGCAGAGCTGAAGGAGTTTGGAAGTCAAGTACAGTTAAATCTCTACTTGAATTTATGCCTATAGATCTTTGCAAGATCAGGACATCAGTGGTTTCTGTATGAAAAAGATTGTTAATCTTGGTCAAATTACACAGCTGATCACTGAAGTTCCATTAGTAAATTAAAATTATTCAATTTAGCTTATGTTGGTAGATGTAGGGGTATATATTTTGTTTTATTCAAACCTTGATGTTTCTAAAGTTACATTCTATTGATATTTCATATTCATCCAAAATGTTGTGAGAGGCAAAAAGATCAACTCTATGCAGGGATGGATGGGTTGTTGTTCAGGTTTGCTAAATAATCTTGTTCATTGCTTCATTGTAAAAAAGTTAATTGGTTTCAAACGATTTGGATCAGGTTTATATAACCAAGTGTAATTCATTGTGTATCAGGATTAACTTTAACACTGTTGATAGTGCAATTCTGAATTCAATCCTTATGTGGCAACATTATCTCCATATTGTTATCATTGTCTCATGTTTTCTACCCTGCTTAGTGCTCCCTCTCATTTATTTGAAGATGAGATGCCTGTTCTACAATTAGTTAGATGTCAGGCGTGCTGATAAGAGAGATGCAAAATCATGTAGAGAACAGAAGAAAAGATAAAGACAAAAGTGAGCAAAAGCCAGGCATAAAACGAAGGACGTGTTATGAGACTAAGCAATTGATTGCAGGGGAAACCTTATCTTCTCCTTCACCATTATGATCTCTTAGCCTGGATTTTGTAGGGTGGCTTAGAGGACTAAATTTAAACTGTCTTTGCTTCTTAGAGAGTAAGGAAGAAACTTTGACTGGAGCACTTACTTTACCTGTAAAATAGACTCATCCACCTTCTGGGGATTTAGTAAAGGGAAACTATCAATTATGACATTTACAGTCAGAATGCTCCTTAAGACTTCAACACTGACTGTTTACCTGTAAGTGACTACCAAACTATGTTCTGCTTAAAATAGTCTGCAGGAAGACAGCAGTTTTATTATTGTGTATACACCTTACTGCATCAGAACCAAGGGCTCATCTTACTGTTGCAAGGTAAACTGAAGAGAGACTGTAAATTTCAAAAGTAATAGGTATTCCTGAGCAATACCCTTTTTAAATGAGCCCTATGAAATATTACACTATTCATGTTGCAAAAAGGTGTGGTAACGCTACTGGAACAGCTGAGCTGTGATATAATTGTTCTCACACTGTACAGATACGGTATTATGCAAGTTGTATATGAACCCAATAGAGAGACAGTCAATTCAAATTAAGAAAACAGAAACAAATGAAGAGTTTTCCAAAAAGCATTTCAGTGATATTCGCAGAGAACTTTTCCCAGAAATGCTGGCTTATCACTTCTGTGAGGGAGCAATAGTATCTTCCCATAGCACGTAGCTGGCACAGCATTAATATATCCTGATCTTGTAATTGTATGTACAGTATATTACATCTTCATTTTTAAAAGCTATTATGCCTACTGAGGGAAAGGGTCAGGACAAGTGAAGAATGGGATATTGGTGATTTTCTGTTATACCTGTAGGCTTTGAAGCAAAGCACTTTTACATTTTCATCACTTTCTTATAATAAAAATAAAAACATTTATACTTTAAACTTGCCAGAAAAAGTGTGGAGAGCAAGTTTCAAACCTGAAGTATCCGCATTTGTGATATATCTCAGTGCTCACGGAAAGAAATGTAAGACCAGGTCATTGATCTATAAAAGTAGTGATTAACTTTCTCATGTAAAGAGTATGGGTTTCCTGGAGTGGATGAAAGGAAGGTGCTTGTTCTGCATCTGACAGGGATGGAGTTTGTTTTCTTCATAGCAGCACATATGGTATTGTGGTTTGGATTTGTGATAACACACCTGTGTTTTGACTATTGCTAAGGATTTTGCAGCATGAAGGCTTTCTTTTTCCCCCTTTGCCCCTCTAGGGAATAGGCTGGAGATGGGAAAGAAGTTGAGAGGGGACATAGCTAGGACAGCTGACCCAACTGACTAAAGGGCTGTTCCATGCCATATAACATCATGTTCAATGATAAAATCTTAGAGGAGGAGGCTTTAGGGGAGGTAGCTATTGCTTTGAGACTGGCTGAGCATTGGTCTAGTTATGGGAGGTCTTGAGTGATTCACTGTCTTTGCCTAATATTTTCCCCCCTTTATCTTCCTTTTTCTTACTAAACTGTCCTTATCTTTTCCCATAAGTTTCATTGCTTTTGCTGTTGCTGTTCTCTCCCCTGACCTGCTGGGTGTCTGAAATATTATTAGAAGCAGCTGTGCTATCTCTATGATCTTAAATATCCTGAATACAAAAAAGGAGCCTTCCAAGAGACAGCACTTTTGTCTTCATGCAAAAGATGAAATATGTCAGGAGCATCATATGTCCTGAACTGTCAGTTACTGAACTGAATCAAACTTTTCAGGTATGGCTAGGCTGTATGTGTTCCTTTCAGAAATGAGTTTTATTGGACAGTTTTCCTACTGCCTTGATAGATCTCACTTGCGAATTTCAGCTTGTCCAGCTGTATTCATGACATATTCCATTTACACAGGCTCTGGAGCCATCTTTGTAACTGGAATATCAGCTCAGATTCCCAGGATGGATTTCAACATGCTTGCCATGTGTTTTTAGTGGTCTTCCTTTCCGATAGCCGAGAAGTGGGTGCATCACGGTGCTTTGTTTTGTCACACGTAAAATGTCAGCATGCTTCAAGACACAGGCCATGCCCAGCTCTGTACTTTATGTATATTACTCAGAATTATTCAGTATATGATTCAGCTTGCCCAATTGCTGTCCAAAAAGCCTATATCAAAAAAACCCAGGGAAAGTGAAGTTAAATGAGTTATTATAAAATCATATGCAACCTTTTAAGACTCTATTCTGGATCAACTTCAAACTAAAGCAAATTAAATCCTCATTTTTTTTTTTTTTTTTAATGTGGAATTACTGGACCTGTCATGACAACATTAACCCTGAATTAGTCAATATTTTGTTGTGAAATTCTCAGCATTAGCTTGCATTTCTTTATGACTTTAACATCACACTGAATCACAGTTCAGTCATTTTTGGACCCCTGAATCTGGGACTTCTGTAGCAAAAATGAGGCAATACTCATTACACCACTGCTGAAAAAAAAATTATTTTTAACAGAGCCATTAAAAAAGTGAACTACTTTCATAGAAAAAGCTATCAAACAGTTTATATGTTACAAAGAAGCAGAAATATTACATGGTGCCTGCATGTTCCATATGTAATAATCTGGCTTTTCAGAAAAAAACACACAACCACTGGAGTTTTTTATGTTTAAATTACTATGTCCTATGAATACTAGAAATAATAAGTTTTCTAATAACATTTTCCCTACCCCATTTTGACTCAGCCGCGGTGAGCTTTAACACTTTTGCTTCATATTTAAATCAGAAAATCATCAAACCCCTTATTTAATTTGCATTTTGCCACCGAGTCCCAATTCTGGAAAGCACATTAACCTGCATTCTGTGCCATGCCTGTCATCAGAGTACTTATCCTTTACCTGCTAACTCAGTTCTAGTCACAAGCTTTTTGTAGATTATCTTATCAATACAGGAGTTTTTCAGATACTGTGAAACAAACAGCTTTGTTTCTAGCATTAAGCACATAATCCATGAAAAGAATTACTTGGGTATGGAACTGGATAAATGGACTTTGTATGGAAGGTAAAACAAATGTGATATTAATGAACATAAAGTATTATTTGTTGCCCAATGTTTGAGGTATTCTGGGAACATAAATACTATTTCATATTTGCAAAGTACAAAATGAAATTCAGCATGCTACCAAAGTGCCCAGCATGTCCAAGTTAGAATCATAAAATCATAGAATAGTTAGGGTTGGAAAGGACCTGAAGATCATCTTGTTTCAACCCCCCTGCCATGGGTAGAGACACCTCCCACTAAAACCATGTCACCCAAGGCTCTGTCCAACCTGGCCTTGAACACTGCCAGCAATGGAGCAT